>VRLP01001113.1:0-150635 GCA_009660295.1 Lophius piscatorius | reverse complement strand
AAAGATAAACGAACAATATTGTGCCGTTCTAATATGCAGCTCCTTCGTCTGATCGTCTGGGTGGTCTTCTTCTCGTCTTTCGCCTTCTTCCCCTCAGGGGAATCACCTGTTTCCATCCATAGGTCGTTACCCCTCTGGCTAACTATACCAGTGACAGCGTCTGTAAAACTTGGCCCCAACCGATCCAGTTTGGAAATCAGTTCTGCGTGTTCCGTATATGGATTTGTCATGAGTTTTCACGGTAATACATCATTAGACTCCACTCCACAACGGACCCTATTTCTTCTGCCAAGCAAAGCCCACGACTATCACAGCAAACGATCATATCGGCGGGATTACCGGATGATGTAATATGTGATTGAAAATCGTGCTTGGGCTGCTATATTTCTCACTTGTTTAGACATCAGCCTCGTTTTCGCCTCTTTGATGACGTCACAGGAAAGCTTCTCTCTCTCTCCATTCATAAATAGGGAGCCCCGCCTCCTTCGTGTGTCGTTTTGTTTATAATTCCCTCCCATTTTAACTGGTCAAAGCATTCGCATCCTAGCCGGGCGACTTTTTCTACAGAAACCACAGAAGAAACAGCTCCTGAGTCCTGTCCTCTGTATTATTGATAGCTCCACTAACGAGAAGACGTTAAAGGTAATACCATTAACCGTTTACATTCATATACGAAACAGCTTTGTCTCTAATTCAATTTCCTGCCCGTATCGTGGTCTCAGTAGTGTACTAGTAAAGTGATGCAATACTGCTTCGTATGATGTCAGTTGAATTGGCTCACTAAAGTTTAAAAGAAACCTAAAGATCCTCATCTTTGCTAATTAATTTGTGTCTTGGAAATAAATACAAATGTCTCTAGATAAACGTTGTACATATTTCGACTTTAATCAAATCGGGCGGTTTAATGTGAAAGTCTCGTTTGAGCGGGGACTGATGCAACATTTTGCGGAAATAATGTGGGACAGAGAGGTGACACTAGATAGGAAACGTTTTAAGTTTTAATATTTTTGACATCAATGATTTTCTAGTGATATGATTTGTTTTTTGTTTTTTTCATTCACTGTTGTCGTTCGGAGTTTACTAGACCACCCTGCTAGTAGAGTAGTGCGATGAACTGACATTAATAGTGCCTTCAAAGGCTCACAAAATGAACCGTATTTCTGTGTTCTTCTGCATCAAAACGACCCGTCACAAAATAATACATTTTCCATTTGCTTTTGACAGCTAATTATGAAATAATAATTGCCATCATGCGATATATTTGCGTTGCAACTGTAAAAAAAATCGATGCATAAAAATACACAATGGAAAGCGTTGATTTAATACAAATATATATGATGGTCTATCATATTTAATAATAAAGTGACGCAATACGACGTCATGGAATGTTTAAAGATGGCTGTCATTAAGCATACCTTTGTCATTAAAATGGCTCTGACGTCGAATACCAAACGCAAGAATTCCGTGTACAATGGGAAATTACGATGTTTGATTAATACCTGAAGGCAGCATTTAGTACCACGTGAGAACAGACCATAGCCACGTAACTGGCTGGTAACTCGCGCCCTAACCGGAGGACTAGACAGTTGAACATCTCCCGATTTTGGTAAGAAAGGTTATTTTAGGTGTATTTGTCAAGATTGCCCTTTTTTTATTAGTGAATACGTGATCCATCTTTCTGGGTAACATGCGTTCAGGATGTGAGCGCTGTGAGAGGATAATCAGGAATTGAATGCCCTCAAACCATCTTGATGGTGAATCTCGACGAGACACCGACAGAAACGTGCTCAGTCGTGGTCAGGTGGTTTTCTTAATAAGTGGATGGATTATAGGTCTAAACATGTAACACATGCCACGTTACAAGCGTGAAATCTAAGAATAACTTCCATTTCACGCTGAATGACGGGATATTTTTGTGTAATTCCCCCTAACATGCTATCCTTGTAGTAGCTGTGAGTCCTTCATCCGACTGCATGTTCAGTTTTGCGCTGTTGAATTTTACTGAAATAATAACACATTTTAATTATAACGCACTTTATATTTTGAAAATTATGTATGGCAAACCCAGATAATTGGAGAACAACTCGTTTAATATGAATTACAACCGCATGACGGCGAGACTATGCAGACCTGTTTGTGTTGCAGTTAAAGCTGTTGAAGCCAATTCTAAATCCATCGGAATTCCTGCACCCTTCTATTCCTATGACCTCACTCACCGGAATTAGCAGACCAGGAATAGTGTTTGATATTTGTTCCCATTACCAGCATCATTGCCAGTTTTAATAAAGCAATACTGGCTCTAGGGATGTCCCGGTATTAGATTTTGATATCACGATTATTGTCAGAGAAATAATCACGGTTTCATGGAAACCACAATTATCAACACTTTGGCAGCAAAGAGTTCACAGAGCTCTGTCTGTTGTTTGATGCATCTGTGCCATCCGTTGCATAATGTCAACTTTTACATCAAGAGGCGTGTTTAGATAGGCATGTTTGTGTACATTACAGCCACACTAATCTGCCAAAAGATTAAAACCATCTGGCTGATTTTGTGAAGGCGCCAGAACAGCTTTGTGATGTCACTGCATTTTGACACGTTTCAATTGGGACCTGCAACTTTTCGGCAGTTGTGCTACAAAAGCTCTTCTGTGGGATCAGGCAACAAAATCATTGCTCACACCATCACAACATCAGCTAGCATAATTTGCCACACATATCAACGTGCTTTCACTGGTTCAGATTTTCCTTTTTCCAACTCGTCATCCTCAGGACAAAATGTTGACCTCTGCTGCTGAATATATCCACAAACTGACAGGCACCATGATGATCAGATAAAAAATGTCCTTCACTACAGCTGTCGGTGGTTGTAATGATATAACTAACAGGTTTGTATCATGAGACATTAATTTATCCATTGCGTTTAACATTTAATTTCATTGCTAATATAAACACCGGTATTGCCTTTGTGCTCGCAAGCGTACGTTTGAGCGTGAGTGTTTCCCGTGCAGGCGATGGAGCGTCCCTGTTTTTCTCAGACAGGCATGAGTCTCTCGCTGAGCGGAGGCTGTTTAATTAGCATAAGCACTTTGACTGGAGGAGCTGGCGATTGTTGCACTGGCTACACGTCTGAATGTAAAAACATGCCAAAAATCATTTACATTCGTCAGGAAAGTAATCTGTGCAGGAGAACAAGCAAGTTTAATATTTCTTATGTTGACTTGGACAAACAAGGATGATTTATTTCTGATACGACTACATCAGCTTTAATGTCTCCATATTACTGTTACGGATATACATCAGCTTTAATGTCAAAATCGTGCTGTTACTGATATACCGCAGTTTTAATATTTCCATATTACTATTACTGATATACAACAGCTTTAATGTCTCGATCTTACTGTTACCGATATACATCATCTTTAATGTCGCAATCTTACTGTTACTGATACACAGCAGCTTTAATGTCTCAACATTACTGTTACTGATATACAGCAGTTTTAATGTCTCCGTATTACTGTTACTGATACACAGCAGCTTTAATGTCTCCGTATTACTGTTACTGATACACAGCAGCTTTAATGTCTCAATATTACTGTTACTGATACACAGCAGTTTTAATGTCTCCATAATACTGTTACTGATATACAACAATCTCAATCTTACTGTTACTGATACACAGCAGCTTTAATGTCTCCGTATTACTGTTACTGATACACAGGAGCTTTAATGTCTCAATATTACTGTTACTGATACACAGCAGTTTTAATGTCTCCGTAATACTGTTACTGATACACAGGAGCTTTAATGTCTCCGTATTACTGTTACTGATACACAGGAGCTTTAATGTCTCCGTATTACTGTTACTGATACACAGCAGCTTTAATGTCTCCGTATTACTGTTACTGATACACAGCAGCTTTAATGTCTCCGTATTACTGTTACTGATACACAGCAGTTTTAAGTTCTCCGTATTACTGTTACTGATATACAACAATCTCAATCTTACTGTTACCGATATACAGCAGCTTCAATGTCTTGATCTTACTGTTACTGATATACAGTAGCTTTAATGTCCCCATACTACTAAAGCTGATGTATCCCCCAAAAATTGTTGACATGAAAAACCAAATACTTATGAAATTATCTTATGATGAAATGACATGAAATTTTCCCTAATTACAGCAATGATTTAATAAGAATGTTTTATTTCATGGAAAACATACAATTTTTTTTAGATTATAGCTCACCGTTACTAAAGTGACAAATCAACTGTTAAGTTACGCATGTTTTTAGAAACCTATCTGACCTTTATTGATTGTATTAAGTTACTCATTTTCTTCAGTAAGTCCTCATATCCTATAATATGCCAAAGATGTCCCTACTTTTGAAATTTTTAGCAGAGACTTAATAATTAAATTATTATTACGCAAAAAAATTAACATCTCATCTTGTCTTCTATAAGAAATAGTGTCTCTGCAAATGACCAAGTCATAATTATGCCTCTACTAACGTGCCGTAGGTGGAATCTGGTTCTGTAAAGTGTGTAGAATCCTAAATGATGAGTAAAATCTAATGTTTTACAACGGTGGGGGAAATACTGGTTTGTACTGGAAGAAAAATGAAAAGGCTGCAGTATTAAAATCTTGATTATGAATTTAAGTGAATACCTCAGAATTGTTTTACGCTTCATTATATTTTTAAAGACTTCTGGCAAAACCTTTGATACGCAGAGACTTGGTTTGTAATTAATTGTTTTGAGAGAATGCAATTTTGTTCTCTCTTTACAGAATTACTTTGAACAGCATCAACTTTTCTGTCCTTCCATGTGAGGCAGCCTCGTTTAAAGTCCTCTCACACGTTATCCTTTCTAATGTATCGTACAAATTTGTAGTTCTGCTTTAGCTGTTAGGATAGCTCTCAAAATTGGCATTGGTATGATGGGAAAGTGAACAGATTTCTTGCCTTGTCACATTCCATTTGACAGCAAGAGCAGGTTTTTTGGAAGCCGTAGTGGTTATCAGCCAGGTGAATTAAGGGGTCATTCAGTTCGGTGTCAGTGGTCGGTCTACCCACACATTTGTTTGCATGTCTTCACTAACAACACATTTGGCCTTTCTGTGAGATCACTGGGCTCCTTAAACATACAAACATATATTTCTGGTCCAAAGACAAGCTTTTGAATACTTCAAACGCCTCAAAACAATTGGCATCCCGGAATAATGGTTCATTTATGCTGTACGCACCGTTTTATTAATAAGTTTGTTTTCTGACCGCAACACACAGATATTATTTTATTATTCTGTACTGGCCAACAAATTATTTTTTGATCATAATTATTTTGGCAACATTTCTGAGTGTGCTTTAATTAAGTAAGGTGTGAGCGGGCAACTCCACCCCCCCCCCCCCCCCCCCCCACCCACCCCCCACCCCCCCACCCCCCTAACCTCAGGTAGCTCAATGGAAAGTCTGGTGAGATTAGCCGCCCATATGATGACTTATTAACTGTTATCTTACCGTTGTGAGCTCCACAGTTTGCTCAACATTTTGTTCTTTGTTCAGCTGTTGGTTCTGTAGATGGCTTTATGTTTGTGCTTTCATATGGAATATTTACCTTCATAAAGGCACTGGTTCATTTGAAAGTCTGTACACTTGATGGATTATGTCAAATACACAGATTCCAATGAAGCATACAGGGGGGGTTGTTATAACAGGTAAAAACCCGGAGTGAATCCGGATGAAGGGCTTTAGTTAATTTTATTGATTCTTTTACAATATTGCAAGTTAGGAATTTTTGGGCTGTTTTTGTCAATTACTTTAGGGCTTTTCAGGAAATGTGGTGAAAGAGTGTAAACAAGTGAAACCCTTTTCCTATTAAACAAAATGTATACAATGGCATCCCCATGAGATAGACCCCACGCAAAATTCTGATTCAAGTAATTTTCTTAAACAATTATCAGACTGATAATGTGATTCCAAATCCTAGTGGTGGGCAAATTTTCATATTTTATATTTCGTATGTCATATGAGGAGGGGACAGTTGTCACAGTTATGTTGCTTGACAATTCCACTATGACATAGCAGAGACGGTCATTTAACCATAGAGCTGTACCGTTGTCAACAATGGCCGTCAAAACAATGCCATGCGTTGTTTACACGTGTGGATCCAAAAAGCAGCAACATGCTATAATGAGGTTAGCAGGTTAACTAATCCTCTTAAGGGTCCAGGGCTTTCTGTTCAACATTGCTAAGTCAAACAGGACTATTATGTCGCTGGCCTGTTGTAACCGGAGGGTTGTTGAGCCGTGTCAGCCAAGATCTTATTATGAGTTCAATTTTCGTTGGTTGAGTTTTTGCTGAATTAGTAGAACTTAAACAACAAATCAACTTGAATCTTTGGACATCAATCAACGTCTCGTCTCTAGACTAGCACACATTAAGAATAAAAGTATTCTGGCGATGAATTTCAGGAAATCCACATATTTGCATCTCGGTGTTTCGAACTGAAAATGGTGGCAGCGCGCACACAAGTCCCCCCTTGTGGGCGTGGTCAGGCTGTGGCGTTGTGGAGCACGCAGATGGCACATTTTTAAGCTACACCTCCGTGCAAACTGGCACAAATCTAACCCACTTACGCAAGCGGGCACCCTCGTGAAAAGCACAAGGAAAAGATTAACTACTAGACGACGTGAGGAAGGCACCGAGTCGGGTTAAGGGTGGCTCCAGCATCACTTTAATGAGGAACCCTCCCCCCCCCCTCCCCCCTCCCCTCTCTCGCTCCTTCTTCTCCTTAAGTACTGCACGGCTATAACCCGACGATGGGAACTGTGCCACAACCGGCTCTCCAAATAAGAAAGAAGCTGAAACAAAACTTTGAGCAACAAAGGGGAATGTTACATTTTCTTTTACACTAGCTATAGTTAAATACCGTTGTCCTGCTTAGTGAAGGTACGCCAGGCAACCCCCCGAGGAGATCACAGCTGGAAGGAAGATCACTTCAGTAATAAATATTTATTGACACAACATTAACACTCTCAGATCTCAGTACCTGCTGTGTGTGAGTGGAAACGCTACTAAAATGTCACACAAAGTGGGGAGTGGGAGCGCATGTTCAGTATGAACCAGTTTCCCATCAGTCTTCAGAGGACTGGATGTTTATTATTAGGTGCTCCCCGTGTGCTTTTAATTTCATTGTTTGACCTTCTTTGTATTTTTCTTCTCCCAACACTTAACTGTACTAGACAGGATATTCTCCTTTGAAATGAAACTGTTTGTGTTTTTTTCTTGGAATTAATAGAATATTGTCATTGTTCTGAAACATTGTGAGAGTTGCGTGCCATAGAGGACGAGCCAAAATTAGACCATAGCATAATCTGAAAGACCACCACCAACATGTTCATTCAAACTTGACTTTGCGGCACTTCCTGAGCAGGAAAAAATGCAATTCACGGCGATTTTTGTTTAAGATCAAGAAGTGGAACAATCCTGAAAAAGCATTTACATTTTCAAATGACTTAAAAGTGTCCAGGAATAGGTTTCACCAGGGGGGTCGAAATCAATCACAAAGGGGGCCAAAATGAAAGATGGAGAAGATGGAGACTACATCAAGGTCCGGGCCACATTCAAATTAGCCATGTTTAAACTGAAGTATTATGAAAATTTGTTCTTATTTTTTTTACTCATTCTATTGAATTCTTAACAAACCAAGGGAATATAAAAAACTCAAATCGCAAATAAAATTCAAAATAGATCAGCAAGACTAATTTTTATGTATCCCTCTATCAACATAGTTGATATTATACAGCATACATATAGTTTCACAGAATCATTTCCAATGAAAAGTCTTTATTCACGGACATCAATAAAAGCCAGAAAACTATATTTTTCAACAATTGTTTTTTAATTAACATTATCAACAAAAAAGAACTTTGAGTAGCCTTTCGTGAAAGGATGGGCTGATTTAGCCGTTTCTTTCTCCTGCCATAATAATACAATAAAAGTGGACCGTTTCCCCTCGGAACTGTTTCTGCAGTCAGGAGCAGCTGCACCTCAGAAAACGGTAAGGTGAACGGATAGTCCACAGGTGGATTTCACATTAAATGTAAGAAACCTAATGTGTTCTCTTGTTATTAACGCAACAGCACTGTTGCGTTATGCAATGTTGCACGGCTGGAGAACATGACCGCACCTCGCTTGTTATTGAAAACGTGTGCTCTGTATAATACGTACGTGCAACTTTCTAATTTGTTATGTAGTATTTCAATATTTTTTTCATTTATATCCCCTCCCAGGCTCAGGGCCTACTCTGTAAATATTAGCTTAGAGTTCATTAGAGTGACTGGAAAAACACCGATGACGCAGGCTATCGCAGTGCATTCTGGTTTCGTGGTATCTGTGGTATTATTGCTGTATCCCCAGCAGGCCTTTCCCTTAAACTTAACAAAAATCAATGCCACAAGATTTATCCTTTGCAGGAACAGGAATTATTTGGAACACTGGTATATTTAATTACGTTTATTTCGGATATTTGTTTTCACAATAGCACATTAGTTGCATGTGAGAACACCATTTTAGTGAGGACATTGCCTACGCAAAGTAGGCAACCACATACGAGAAGAAAACAACGGAACCAATTGGCCTTAATTAAGCAGGATAGGTAGCACCACTAATATGGCATTTAGGGTATGGGTGTAGTACCACATAATGCCCCGGTTTATCTGCGGAGCAGGATGAGAGATTGTCTACAAGTTGAACAAAACATTAGATAAGACAAGTGAGCTAAAGCTAGAAAAAAGCGCTCAGAGAGCAAACCGCCGCCGAGACACAACACTACACAAGGTTATGGAAAAATCCTTGCAGATATCTCCATTAACTTCTGAGTTATTGCATGTCTCTGAATCTACCGTCAACTCCAACAAACTCTTGAGTGGCTCTCAAATACTCTGTAGCCGCTCGACTCCTGCACATTCCACTGCAGTATCTCTGTTCACAACCACTGATCTCCAAGCTACACCCCAGAAGAAACATCAAAGGCATCGAAGGAACTCTTGAAACCGAGTCTCGAGCTCCACCCCAAAGAAACATTAAAGGAATCATAGGCAGCAATAGACACATCGTGTAGTCACTACTCCAAACGTCGTATATGGTTTTTTTTACTTTATTTTATTTTAAATGCTGCGAAACACGTAAAATCACCAAAATTTTATGCAAATTCGTCCGGGGGGTTTTCAGTAATCCCGCTCCCAAACAACCGTACAGAAATTAAAACATAACCTCCTTGGCGGAGGTAATAGTAATCACCAAATGTTTGCTTTGACATTTATTAGTATATTTGTTTGTAGAGATTGTAACTTAGTAGCAGATCAAGACATCATATGATTCTCACCCTTTTTGCAGCCAGATCATTTTTGCCTGAGAGTCTACACATAGATAGGTAAGATAACATGCGTCAATGTTATCGGAATAAACCCATTACATTTATGCATACAGTAAGGTTTGAGTATATCCTTACTTTAAAATCAGTTTATCTGTCACTGAAGACCAAAACAATTTCAAAAGTAAAATGTCAGCTTGAACTTTTGTTTTTTGTTATCTTTATATCGGCTTTCTCCCAGCACAACCGGTTCCCTTTATCAAGCTGCAGGTTCATGCTGTCCTCCCTTGTTGGTATTAGCTTCCCTTCACAGTCGCTGCCTTTCCCAGGCTTCTCTCCGTCCTTTTATATCTGCTGAAAAAATACAACTTAGTAGCCCAACGTTTATTCTCCAAGAAATGGTGTGATGTGGAATCGGGGTAAGTGTCGTTTCTGTTTTCGTAAGGGTGTGTACCTGCACAGGTTTATTTGTCAAGGCAAAGGAAGATTACGTTTAAGCCCAGTTGGACAGCACTTAGGTATTCTTATGTCCTTATGTGGTCTCGCTGTGCCCCGTGGCATTTCATGCTGTGCAAAGCTGAAGCTGGAATTCCTGGAAGTTGCATAACTGAGTTCTCATGAAGTGAAATGTATCTTTTTATTATCTCTCGTGTTCCGTTGAAGACCTTTTCCAACATGTCGGGGGCCAACTGCGTTCACTTGAAGTGAATCCAAACCCCGCTTGTAGCATTGAATGATATTAGATAGTATTAATAAATGCTCTTCACACTTTTTTTATGTTTTACTTATCATGTGGGGGCAAATGCAGAGTTGACCTTGATTTGGCAACTTTCTTGGGAAATGTTCTGTCATCTGGCAGTTAATGACTGGTTCCCTGTTTGTGTTTCCTCACAGGTCCTCGTCTGCTAGTGCAAAACTTCAGTTACCTCAGACCTGCGGCTTCCTTTTCCCTGACGGCTGGACTCACCTACACTGTAATAAACGAGATCTTATATAAACAAGTTTATATACCCACATTCCTGAAGTACCTCTACTCTCAGTCCAGTCTCATCCCGTTTGAAGGTGTGTTAGTCACACGCACTAGAAGGACTTAAAACAGAGCGAGGCGACCCGCACACAGTGATAGTAAATATGGCCAACATCCTGTGCAACTTTGGCAAAACCCTGCTGCGTCGGCGGACTTTAAACGACTCCAGTGTAGAGTCCCAGTTTGCCCGCTGCCTGTCCACACTAGACCTCGTTGCCTTGGGGGTGGGCTCCACGCTTGGCGCCGGCGTCTACGTTCTCGCTGGCGAGGTGGCTCGGGAAAAGGCTGGACCGGCTATTGTCCTCTGTTTCCTCATCGCTGCTTTGTCCTCCATGCTGGCCGGCCTGTGCTACGCAGAATTTGGCGCCCGTGTCCCCAAAACAGGATCTGCATACCTTTACAGCTACGTGACAGTTGGAGAAATTTGGGCCTTCATCACAGGGTGGAACCTCATCCTCTCCTATGTTATAGGTGAGTTCTCTGAAGTTAAAATGGTTGTTTTGGGTTTTTTGCTGGTAGCGAAGCAACACTAGGGAGCAGTTTACATTTTAATCAATTACAGAAACGTTGAAAATCTTTACCAGGCAGCACAAAGACTTCTATAAGCTTTTGTCTTCTTCTTTTAGGTACGGCCAGTGTGGCGAGGGCGTGGAGCGCCACCTTTGACAACCTGGTTGAACAAAAGATCTCTATCTTCTTTAAAACCTTCATGTCAATGAAGGTGCCAGGGGGAGTTCTGGCAGAGTATCCCGACCTGTTTGCCCTCATCCTCATCCTGCTGCTAACTGGTGAGTTGGACATCCAGTCATGCATGCGTTTACACCAACGTGCTTGGGAAACTGTGACTCCTTCACCTGCTTAAGCTGCAACTGAGACTCCTAATTTGCCCAGAACCCATCATCGAGGTGATTAACTCACTCTAGGAGGTCCTGTCTTATCACTCTGAACCCCTCTGGCCCCAAACAGGCCCCTAAGATGAGCTGATCAAAGCCTTTTAGCTGTTCTTCCTGCCAGACTGCAAATCAAGGGTGAAATATCTTCTTTGGCTTCGGAACAGTTTCCCCTCCATGTGAAGGCAGCAGGCTCTAAGTGCCTCTACAGCTCAATTCACAAAATATATTTGACCTTTCTTTGATTTTGTATCATCACATCCAATTTCCCCCTTTTATGCGTTTCCTCTGACATATTGTCATTAAATGTTGCATGTTCTTAGTATAGTCTTTCAAATGTTCAATGTCTCCATTTATCCATATTATTTATTGAGTTTAAAGATAATATTATTATTATTATGACCTGTTCCCAATAATTATCTGGTTTACAGGCTAATGAGGGACAATGGAAAAGGAAGAATAAGAAATACATTTCTTATTCATTTTCTGTCATTTCTTAGAAATCGTTGGGAATCACTGAAAAGTTTCGTCTCTAAATTTAGATTTTACCTCTACATTTCGATTTCATTTTCATTTTTGGACATCGTCTTTCATCTTGATCTTGGCCCACCGGCTGAACAAACTAGAACAAATGGTTGTGCAATAAGCACGGCAATTATCATGGCAGCACTTTTCCTTGGAATTCATAGTTAGCATTTCATTAAAATGTTCCCAAACCAACAGAGTAGTTGTCACACCGGTGTTTCATGCCTGCAGACATGTCAGAACAAAATTATGATTGTTTGATTGGCGTGACTGACACGTCATAAGTAATGCAAAAGAAAAAACATCCGCCGGCAAAGCAGATGACTTGTCACTGCTGCTGAAATGTGAATAATCTCTTCTCTGGATCACATCTGTCCTCTTTCTTTACACGATGTGCCCTCAGGTCTTCTGGCCTTTGGTGTGAGTGAGTCGGCGCTGGTGAATAAGATCTTCACATGCATCAATCTGGTGGTTCTGAGCTTCATCATAATCGCCGGCTTTGTGAAGGGAGACCCAAAAAACTGGAGGCTGACCGAGGAAGACTACGTCAAGTTCATTAACCAGACCAACGGCACCAAGACTCTGGGGTCAGTGCTTGATTTGTATGAAACAAAATAAAATAACAATTTTAGGTTGTCATCTGTGCGACGTTATTCATCCATATGAACATCTGTCACTCAGAATTGAGGAGGAGTTTGGTGTTGGAGGTTTTGCCCCGTTTGGCCTCACTGGGGTCCTGTCTGGTGCCGCTACCTGCTTCTACGCTTTTGTGGGTTTTGACTGCATAGCCACGACAAGTAAGTGTTCTCTGTTATATATTGGAAGTTGGTCCTTTAAGCAGTTAACTGACAGTGCTGCGTCTGTAAGCTTCTGTCTTTATCGGAAGAATGGAGACACATCGTCAGAAACAAATTCTAAGTGGTAGGGCGGAACACTGAGGATTTCGCACTGAGGCACGTTATTAAGATCGAAGGGCCGTCAGCGCTGTTCTTTATTTACTGTATTTTACTGTGTGTGGCCTACTTACAACCACTATGCACATTGCACAACGGCTATGCATTTTGGTATCAAATGTATGTGGATATTCAGTTCAGTTTTTTTCACACCAGGAAAGATTCTTACCGAATCCTCTTTTGTTTGGTTCTCTCAGGCGAAGAAGCAAAGAACCCAATGCGCTCCATTCCTATTGGCATCGTGGCCTCACTGCTCATCTGTTTTTTCGCTTACTTCGGCGTCTCTGCCGCTCTTACGATGATGATGCCGTACTACCAGCTGAACATTGAGAGCCCACTGCCTGAGGCCTTCACCCACGTCGGCTGGGCCCCTGCCAGATACATCGTGGCTGTTGGGTCACTGTGCGCTCTGTCCACCAGGTAAGGAGGGAAATGGTTTTCTTGTGGCAATAACGACGTCTATCTTCTTAGTGTACGACTAACCATTGGTCTCTTCTCAGTCTGCTTGGCGCCATGTTCCCCATGCCCCGAGTCATCTATGCTATGGCAGAGGACGGGCTCCTGTTCCGACTCCTGTCCAAGATGAACTCTCGCACTAAGACTCCTGCCTTTGCTACCATTGCTTCTGGCATTGTTGCAGGTAAACATCTTGTCTTCATGTTTACATTTTTCAAATCCTCTTTTCCCCCCTTTTCTGTTTAAATGGTACTTTTGTCTGGCAACTTTACTTATACGATCACCAGAATTTTTTTTGAGGCGGGGGGGTCAGTAGCTACGCAGCAAGCAGTATGAGCCATTAACGTATTGATATCCCTTAAAAGTCGGGAACGTAATGGAATTATCATCGCGATGCCACGGTATCAGCCGAGCGCGCTGGAGGCACAGATGCGTTTGTGTTAACGGGATAACTCAAAAACTATTTCTTGGATCCTTTTCAAATCTGATAACCCCATAGACATTAGGGCCATGAAGACCCGGATTCATTTTTGGAAAGGTCTGTTATATATTTCTGCCACCGGGAAGAGCTTTGTCTTCAATATCTGTTTTTTGGGTCATAATATCTCAACCGCTTTAGTCCAGATTTGGTGCAAATGGTTTCGACTCAATCAACAAGTTCTAAGAGATCTGTCTGTGTTTCTCCCTAAAGCGCTGATGGCTTTCTTTTTCGACCTGGGGGCGCTGGTTGACCTCATGTCCATTGGAACTCTATTGGCATACTCTTTAGTGGCGATCTGCGTCCTAATCCTGAGGTAAGCACATTTTATTCCACAGAATCAGCCCTGATGTCTTTGGAGGGTTCACTGTCCAGGAACTGTCGCATTAATGTTATTATTATATTTATGGAGACTCAGGAGAAGCAAGATATTTGGTTTAATCATTCTTTCTTGCAATCAGGTGTTTTTCCGAGTTAATCTTAACACACTAACTTTCCACAGATACCAGCCAGGCACTCTGAATTTGAGCAGCCAGATGGAGAAACTGGTTGATGGGGAGAAGGAGCCCACGATCAGGGGAGGGGACAGCGGGGATGAGTTCAGCCAAGAGACGGAGATGAGACCGCGCTCAGAGACCTTCACTGCACGGTTACTCTTTTCCCCCAATGGAAAGACCCCAACAAAGATCTCTGGGAACATCGTCTACGCTACAAGTGCTGTCATTTGTAAGTATCTCTGAGAGAAGACTGGAAATGGATTTTTTTGTTTTAATTGTATCTTTTAACCAAACTAAACAAGTATCCATCTGCCACCACTTTAATAATCTCCCATCCTTCTTCTCTCCCTGCAGCGGTTCTTTTCACAATTCTGTGCGTCATCGTTGCCAACTGGCTCCCGGAGCTGCTAGCGGGTCACGCTGCTGTTGTGGTGTCCTGTGTCTTTTTGACGCTGTTCTCTTGCATTTGTGTTGTCATCATCTGCAGGCAGCCTCAAAGCAGAGAGGCTCTCACTTTCAAGGTGATGATCATACCTTTTTTATGCATTTTTTGTTTTTTCAAGGGGGGGAAAAAGGGGTTTGTTATTAAGCGCTACCTAATAAGCCAATAATTGGGCTTCTACATCGTAAATTTTCTATGCGCAACGCTAGATTTGAATAAAAACATTGATTCATTTCACTGTCATCAAGGTTGTGTATGTCACTCCCCCTAGTGGACATAGACGATATTTTGTAACCAAAATCCCTCTCTGGATTATAAATTCAAATTTTGCCACATTTTGGGTACTTTGGTTCTCCAGCTACAACAAAAACCGGAGAATAACATGAACTTATTGGTATTTCTATCAGATTTGATGCAGCAGTTATCAAAGGGTTTCGGACCAAATTAGTTCATTGTTTTGTTTCATGTTGTTACTGTATTATGGAGTGATGTAATAGCGTTTTTTTTTTTTTTTTTTGATCAGGTGTGGGTAGAAATTGGATTTTTTTTGGGTACACTGGGTACTGACAATGGAAATAAATGATTTTAGATCTTACTATCTATAGTCACCAAGGTTTTGAAAATACACCTGATAGTTATATCAGCTGCTTCTGGACCCGATAGAAGAAGAGATTCTGGCATTAATTGTTCCCTTATTCTATTTTTCACATAATCCTTTTATCTCTCCTGAAGGTCCCTCTTCTGCCCTGGTTGCCACTGTTCAGTGTCCTTGTCAACATCTACCTCATGATGCAGCTGGACATGGGCACATGGATCCGCTTCACCATCTGGATGATTATCGGTACGGTTCAGCATCTCCTAAACTGTGTACATTTTCTTGTTCCATGTTATGTTAACCTTCACATAACATCTTGTTGCATCTCTCGCCTCCCTTCCAGGTTTCGCCATCTACTTCTTCTATGGTATCAAGAACAGCAACGAGGCTGCCAACGGGTCCGTCCCACGTAAATATAAGCCCAAGCAGCAGAACAAGGGGCCGATTTACAAAGAAGCACCTGTTGAAAGCGAAATGGAATTAGGCAGCCCCTGATAAGGGCGGATGTGCAGCTGGGCAAGATCGCAGAACACCTAGGCTCATTCTTTTGGCAGACTTGTCTCAGCAGTGTACTTCTCCCCGTAACACACCCAGGGGTTTACCTCTCATTTAGAAACTGTTTAACTCGACAGCTGGACATGATGGCAAAGCCATGGAATGGCTCATCCCTGTCTGATAATCTCTCTGTTTTTACCCTTTGTGTTCACCCATAACACCTGCTTTGACTCAATTAAGAGCGCCATGGCGCTTGTCATTACGTTCTGCCTTCAATGACACAAAGACAGAAGAATGTTACCCTTCAACAAAGTTCTTCTTCTCTTCCTCTCCACTGTCGTCCTGCTGTAGCCGAGTGTGGAATCGCCCGGCAAACACACACACACACACACACCCTGAATAAATTAAAGATTGAGCCAGGAAGTTTACAAATATCAAGTCTTTTGTGTCCATGAGCTAGACTTCAGCTCTGTAAGACACCTTTCAGTAGGGTCACCACGTCTAGTTCACTGTTCCTCGTTTACTGCACTTTCCTTTTCGGGTCTTAACAGGGTAGCACTGAAGCCATGTGTTTAACAGCTGCAGACAAGGCCTCAGGGCAGTGATGTCAGCAGCGTGTGGTCGATATCTTTTACACGGAGGGTCAAGTAGATGCTTTACACTATCCCTACTCCCAGAGGACAGCTAGACCATATATTTATGCTGCCGCGTCTTAAAATGACATGAAATCAGTCGCTTTTTCCTGACGGGGCTGAAATGGTATTAGGGCATTATGTGACCTTTAATCCGACCCACTTACAGGTAGTAGCCTGCAGCAAGCAGTAGTCTGTAGTAGGCTGAAGTCTTACAAACATGTTTTGCAGATCTGAGGACGCCAGTAGCTTCTAAATTGACAGTTATCAAGCAGAATCGCAAATTTTAAAACACACAATGAACTGTTTGTAGTTAATCTGTCCACTTCTCTGAGGTCCTCCTAGGTGTCTGGTAGCCGAGGGCGTCCCTCTGAGCGAGGGACTTTATTTTAGATATCCATTTAAGTACATCTCATTCACTTGATTCAATACATTTTTTATTTTATTTTCCATATGAGCTCCTGTTACTTATATTTTTATTAACTTTTATTAACTGACATTTTTCTGGTAGAACTGTTAGTATTTATATGTTCCTAGTTTGTTTGGGATATTTTTAGTTTTGCCCTTTAATCAGTTAATGTGCTTTTAGAGGTATTTTAATCATTACATGGGAAGTTTCTAGTGTTTATCATGCTGATGGTTTTTTTTTTTTTTTCGTTTGTTGCACATGTCCTGCAGCACCAGATGTGTTAATTGGGCTGTTTGTGATCTCTCCTGACCAAAATGAACGTGTTTTTGGAAAGCAAGCTTTCCGAAACAAAGACGACCGCTGAAAGTTGGTCATTAAATTCTGTAATTTAAAATGTTTTTTAACCCCAATCTACTGGAGTCAATATAACTTATTGTTTATAGCATTTTGTTTTAGTAAAAGTGCTTCACTGTAGAATACTCAGTATTTGCTTATGAGCTGTATTATTTTGTAAATGATGCAAACATATTTTCTTTAAACATATGACCTTAAGTGTGATTTAAAAAAACAAGGAAAAAAAGAGGTGGTTTCTTTGTGAATTACACTTGAAGGGATATATTTCACATCTGATGTTGCTGTAATCCAGAACGTAGCCTGGTGGTTGTATTACTGGATCGATTCTGAAAAAACTGCTTTTGCAAAGGAAGTGCTCCCCCCTTTAAGACACATCAGAAGCTGACGTATCTCTCGGAGGGTTTGCGGAGCAGAGAGGGTACATTGAGGGTATATTCGGGTTCATCTGAACAAGGTGAACCAATGATCTGCTGCCTGTAGAACCATCAATGTGCCTGAGGAAGGCCCTGGGGCCGGTAAAAACCAGGAGCTGGGCCGTGTCTCGGTCCGTTGTGTATCAGAAGGCTTAAAACTTGCACTGTAGATTTATTTCTGGCCTGCTGTTGATAAATGCCATGAAGGGCAAATTTATCTTTGACGAGATTTTCTGCACGGTTTCAACTCATACCTGCCCTCGTGCCTTTCAAATATCCTCATCGCTCCCTTCTCTCTCAGCTAACATCCCCTTAACAGCGATGACGCGTCTGCATTTTATACCCTGTACACATCACTTTCATGTATAAAACATGCTGTATTTTCAATCTTTGTTTTTTAATAAAACCGATTCTTGCTTAAGGCAGGGACAATGTCTTGGCGTTGAGTTATTCTGTCTGAGCCACATTCCTCAGTGTTCAGTAGTCGCCCGTGTCGTTTTTTTGTGGCTGTTTCGGTCTCACTGTAGATTTTGGTATGTTGAATATGTCAGTTATTTATGAAACGGCATTCAAACAATTCCTGAGGATTGTGTTGAGTTTGTTTTAAAATGTTTCAGTGAAAACACTTCAGTAAGTTCCACAGTGTACTGACAACTTAATGTGCAGGTTTTTCCACATGTCAGTTGTTGAAACCAGATTACTGACAATATGATCATTACCTTTCTACAACACTAATCTAGAAGTGCTTCACTAAGTTCATCACAATATTTTAAAAGTTGCTATTTAAAACAGGAGACATTAAGAAAACAAAAGCAATTACAAATGCCTACAATGTCATCCCCAGAAGCAAGGGGTATAACCCCGAAAAGCCCCCAATCTCCTGTGTTGTACCAGCAGTCCCTGTGATTGACTGAAAGTTTTGACTTGACTTTTTTTATAATTAAAAAAAAAAGCTTGCCCTCATGAGTAAAACTGGATAGATTCTCCTCCAGTCGATTCATATGCACCAAATTTGTTAACTTCCTAACAGTTTTTCCAAATAGGTCTGAATTACAGTATTTTTCATTAAAAAAAAACCAAAACTCCCCATAGTGAGTCAAATTTTAGATTTTAGATACGATATATGTACAAGAGAGGTCTCCTGGACTCGATTCAGATGCACCAAATTTGGGCTAAATTGAACCAACGTTTTGTAAGTTATGTCTGAAATTCTGTTTTTCATTTAAAAAAAAAAGAAGCTTGCCAAGGAAAGATAAACTCATAAAGTAAGATATGACATGCCCAAGATACATTTGAACTAAATCAGAATGACAGTTGAGAAATTATGGCACGAAAACTTGGAGATAAAGCACCCCCAAGTATCGGAAATATGCAACCACCCTATGCCAAAATCAATCCAGTTCTTCCTGGCACAAACGTCTATGTGGGTGTAACATTTGAAAATGATCCATTAAATGGTTTTTGAGTTATTGTGTCAAGACGAAGGATGAAGGCGGTGGTGACAGCGATTCCGTAAAATACCCAACTTCACAGGTGTATACTAATCCTGCAGCAGGAAAAGCTTGATTGTAGATATGTATTTTAAGCAAATTTATTTAAAGCAAAGCAAATTTATTTATTTAAAAACTAGTAGTGTTCTATCGGCAAGCTTAATCTGCTCAAGCAGGTCAATCCACAAACATTTAGAGAGCATTAGTAAAAGCAGCGACACCCAGTTTGGTCGCCAGTGGAGAAACATAACTATGTACATCGGTGAGGTGTGAAAAGTTCACTCAGAGCTCCATCTTTAGCAAAAGCAGCTTTGTTTTCACATTTTACTTCAATCCTTGATCATTAAAATCAACCCGTTCATTTGGATACACACTGGTATCATCATTGGTTTGATAACTCTTCAAGAAAAACAGTTTTCCTCGGGATCCCGTTCAGTAACATGAAGATGTGTCCAAATTGACTCAGAAAGAAATTACAAATGTATACTTTTATTGCATTATTTACATTACACGTATTTCTGTGCATCATGTATTTGAAACTAAGATTCATGTTTCCAGCATCAGTGACTATAAAGCTTTTTAAAATATTTAAAATATATTTATATTATAACTTTCAACAGCTATGGACCAACAACAGAGGAAACATTCACATCCTGCACACATGAAGAAGTTCTAACACCACGCTCGTTATTACAAGTAAAGGTTTTTTTTTTATTACTGTTACTCGAGTAAAAAGAAGTAGAATCATAGAAACTCATTTTTGACATCTATTTTTTTTTTATTCTAATTAAATTAATCTATTTATTCTATTATTTATTTATTTTAGTTTTAAACCCTTTTGTTAAAGAGCGATATTGGGTTTTGTCCCTGTCCACATGATGAAAATAAAATTATAAAATTATAAAAATGAAAAATAAAATCCTAGAATTTCGTTTAAATTGTTACTTTTAAAATTACTCACTGAAGGGAATTAAAAAAAAAGAAAAGAAAAGCCTAACACTCAAAATAATGTCAAACAAACTAAAAGAGTTAAAAGAAAATATGTAAATCCGTGAAATATTTTTGCTCACGAAAGTTGCACAATAAGAATAAGTAGGTGGGATTTATACTTGAAACTGACTACGTCACGTGTTTCCCTCTTCCTCTGCTCACCAATGCTGCCCTCTAGTGGTGCCACACGTTCACTACTCAGGCCGAGAACTTGAAAACCTTCAACATTAGCACCAGATAAATCTTCATCAATGTCTGTTGGCATTCTTCTTCATTGCTTTTTGCTTTTAGAATAATCCCAACTGTTAACTTTGCCAGGGTCTTAGTATAAATTCATTATTTACAGGTTATGTAATGTTAGACAAAAGTCTTCCCGTTTAAAGTTCCATTGTGTAAAACGATTTGCTTCGCACCGATGCAGAGGAAATCGATTTGCCACGAACGGCTGCTGGTTCTTGTGCGATCGCTCCCTGTGAGGAGGGATGGCGCGCTCTCAGCCCACGATCTCAGGGAAGGGGATGGGGTCCGGGCGGGGATTGGGCGCTCTGAACCTCACGGCCAATGACGACAGCCTCCTTCCCTGTTTGGCTGCTGGGATGGGGCCTGGCGGTGCAGAGCCGAGTTGAATCCTCCAGGCTGCCGGAGGATTCTACTTCTAGTTTGATGTTTGGCGTGACGGCGAGGCTTGGCGCTCTGTCGCATCTTCCATTTGTCAAAACACAGTAACAACTTAATGAACATATGGACCCACTCCATTGAGGAACAAAAAGGACCTTCCGCTTTTTCTACTCCTTCTTCCCTTCAGAGTCTTCCTTTTTCTGTGTGACGATTCTTTCATTCTGTTTTAACAGACCTTAAACTCTTTGTTGAAATGAACTTAAAAAAAAGCTGCATCAACGTCGCTGCTTGACTAGACTGAATTATTTTCAAACCAACATATTATAAAAAACTTTATTTCCCCCATGTTTGTCAGTCACCTGAAGCAAAATTACGTTTGGTAAGAAAATGTCCTCATTTAAGAAGTGTAAGGGATTCATGATGCCACAAAATCTATTTCTTATTTTGAAACACTTTTACACCATCAGCTCCTTCATACAGATCAAATGTCATGACCTTAAAATCACACTGGAGCATAATGCTGCATTTGGGACCAACGTCCGGTTTTGATGCAGATCTCACACCCTGAGGTCACATGACGCGACGTTGATTATTGCATGCGGCTAAAGGCGTGTGCACCCACAGCAGGATCTCAGCACCCCAACTCCCGACTTTGACTCACACTTTTCAGGGCAGAAGAAATTCATCCTTATTCTAAGTGGCGACTCATGCATGCTTGATGAATATGCTAATTTCTGGTGCCTCTATATGGAATGGTTTGTGTGCATATGAAAATCCAATTAGTGATATGGGATATTACATTTTCTTTCAGCAGTCAGACAGTGTTTTTTTTTTCAACGTTTGAGAATTCCATTGCAGATATCTGTAATTGTCATTCTAGTCCTGACAAAGGAATTTATATCTCTTTTCCAAATAAATTACAGATAGGGCTATTTATAAAAAAAATTTTTTTTAAAGTTACAGAGATCTCAATTTAATATTTGATCTAGTCAAATCACATCTTGACATGGAAACTTGGACTTGGAAACTGATTCTACGAGTTTCCTTGAACATGACGTCTGAATTACAGGCTTTAATCACTTATCAGGTTTATATTTATAATATATGAATACATTCTTTCATTTAGAATCAACACAAGCCCCCAGTTTAACTCTGATTTTCTGCCGGAAATTAAAAACAGTATATAAAATAACTATTTATACTGTATTTTACATTTGTGGACATACCATTAAGAAATACTGACATATGAATAAAAACATGTTTCCACTAGAAATAACTAAAATGACATAAAAATGAACTCCGACAAACCTTTTATTATAAAGACTGATGAAGTAGTATTTCATATCGGCTTGAGTTTTAATGTCTTCAATTATTTCTTTTACATATTTTACACCTTTTTTGCACATTATGATTCATTTCTATTAGCTTTACATTGAACATAATGGGGTTCCATAGAAAATGCATATTCATATTTTTGACTTTTCCCACCAGTGAAGAAGTAAACGTGAATTTGGATAATTACAATATTGATATACTTGTATATAAAAAAACGCAACAACTCTTTTACCATGATTACTTTTGTTTGTACGTTCGACAAACAGCAACTGAACTCTTTCACAGCGCACACCCTCTCCAGCCGCCGTCAGCAGGTCGCAGTCGGACAAACAAACATGGCAGAGTCAGAATCGGAAACTTTGTTTCAAGTTGAGCTCACTTTCATTCCATTTCCCTCCACATTCTCTCATGTGTTCATCGATGTGGATTTGCAGCGACGCACAATCAGTGAAGCTCCTTCTCTCTGTGTCATCTCTCTCACTGGATACAGTTTACACAAGGCTGCAGTATATTCTGAGTATTATGCTAGAGAAGGACGAGACTCAGTCTTGGTATCTCTGATTCAGCTTTAACCCTTTGATGTCCTAACCAAGAGGAAAAAAAACTATGGAAAAGGTATTTCTTTGCATATTTTATTTTTGCATTGGGCATTTACTAACTTATTAATATCTCAGACACTCTAAATTTATCTTAAAATGACAAACTGCTTGGTCGAGCATATTTTGAACGTTGAAAATATTTGGTCAGGAAATAATTGCGGTTGCATAGTTCATGTCAATGTTATTAGATTTGTTCAACCTTCCAACAAAAGCAGGTTTTTTTGAAAAGGATTTGACTCTATTTTGACTTTTTCTGTGGTTGTATCAATTTCCATAATTCTGTTTAACAATTCCTCACATGCTTTTAATATGCAAAAAAAGAAAGAAATCCAACTTATCGGTTAGGAGTATCTCCATAGTCGTGGTTAATGGAGACCTTTTTGACATTTGGTGGCACAAATTGAAAAAAATAAGAAACAGGGACTCAAAATGTGCTAAGAAAAACAGTTGAGTGGGACATTAAAGAGTTAAATCAACACCAGCATTAAAACTTCACATTAAAGAGTCTTACAGAGGTGTGTGCACCTGCAGTGTCACGGCCCGCTAGAACTTAACTGTACAGGTCAGGAAAGGTCAAAGGTTTAGTGAAGACGAAGTTTCGGTGAAAGCTGCAGAGACAGTCACACATACACACACACACACACACACACACACACACGCACACAGAGCAGTTCCCATGTCAGGGTGGTTCTTGTGCTTCTATGCCTTTCAAAAAGAATGTTTTGGGGTCATTATTAAAGACCCGAAAGGTAAAGCAGTGTCTTATACATAGAAGTAGATTTTACTTTTTTAAATTGAGCAGGGAATTATTAGGATTCCTCTAAAACTGTCCTGAGTGCAGCCAATCTATCACTGCAGTCCACTGAGGTCTGAACACTCAGATCCTGCAGACAGGTAACTCAGCACAAGCACTGCCGGCTGCCCTTAGCCACCTCCTCGGAGGAATGGACAGTGTTGGGAACAAATCCGCTCTTCACGCCCTCCCAGCCATCCTGGATCTTGATGTCTCCGCCCCGGACCAGCTCAAAGATTTCTCTGGTCAGATCCACAAATGCCTGGGGAGGATGGTGAATAATACAAAATGATATAAAGATGATTTTCTTGATAGGGTCAGTCAGTTAAGGGCATTCAAGGCATTTAATTCTGCGTTTCAACAGGATGAAGGGTTAATTATGTTTACCAAATATTGGAAAAAGGCACCTATGTCATAAGGACGCATCATTTTAAAGTGTCCAGGCATTTAATGAATATATGCAGCAACAATAAGACGCGGTTAGGCCACAACTAACGTGACCTGATGATTCCATGCAGGAAAAAAACCTCATTAGAATCACTGCAGAAGATTTTAAATCTCCACCGCACCTTCTCAACGTTGATAGCATCTCGTGCCGACGTCTCCACGTAGCGCATCCCGAAGGCCCCTGCCAGCTTCTCTGCCTCCTTCTGGGTCACCTGGCGCTGGGCCTCCAGGTCACACTTGTGGCCCACCAGCAGGAAGATGATGCTGTGCGGCTGGACGTGGCTCTGGGCCTCCTCCAGCCAGTTATGCACGTTCTGGAAGGAACGGCGGTTTGTGATGTCAAAGAGTAGGAGACCGCCCACTGAGTTGCGGTAATAGGCTCTGGTGATGGACCTGGATAGAGAGACGGAGACAGATGCTGGGAAGTTCTCAGGTGACCCAACTGGTGTACAGCATTGTACACAGTAACCAGTTTTTCCCCCATCAGCACCGACTGCAGCTGTAATCCTCCTCCTCATGGACTGACACAAGTCAACCTGAGGGATGGCGTCCTCCTCCTCAGTCACAGCTACTGGTGTTGCTGTTCTGTGAAGGTCCAGCTGGTGGTCTTCCTCTGACTACATAATGCTGGTGCTGTGGAAGGGTCCGTTTTCATTGGTGGATCAGTCCATCCAGCTCTCCAGTCGGACAAATCCAATCACGTTGCCTCATGTGTCGTATGATAATTTGGGAAAAGTTAAATGGAACCATTTCACTATTTTTCTTTAAATGTTGTGTCGTCGGAATCTGAACTACTCACAAAAATCAGTTAAGTGTGAAAAGAACCTTGTATGTCACAAAACCAGTGCTGCAGTATCGTACTCATACATCAATAAGACTAGAGTCTTCACTTAGAGCAGGAAGTGGATCTTATCAGCACAGTTCTAAGGTTTTTTTGATTGTCTTCCTTAGAGGGAACTGCATATTTGCTCACATTTGTAACACCAGATCTGTGAGCCGTGATGATGATGATGCATGAAAAGATGGATCAGAATAGAAACCCGACTTTACCTGAACCGCTCTTGTCCTGCAGTGTCCCAGATCTGGAGTTTGATTCTTTTTCCCGGCTCAATCTCCACCAGGCGTGAGAAGAAGTCCACCCCAACAGTCGGGTCGGACACCTGGGCGAAGCGGCCTTCAGTGAACCGTCGGATCAGACAAGACTTGCCGACTGTTGAGTCTCCGATGACGATCAGACGAAACTGATAAAGCCATATTGTCTCCATGTCTCTACAAAAATACAATCTGTCCGGAAAAAAAACCGATTCAACCAATCAGCGTCGTTGATTATGGTTTGGAAGTCTGATTTTGTTGGGCCAATATACAAAATCCAAGATATTACTCTCAACTCTCATATGACAAATAAAAGCAACAAATCCCAAAGACTGATCAGTATTTGTTTATTATTTAATTGATTTCATTTTGATCAGCTGAAACTGATCAGCTCAAGTCCATTGTATTAAATTACGTTATTTGAATTCTTTGAATGTTCTTATCCATATAAATGAATAATAATAACAATATCAAACCTTTAAAATCTTTGAGTAACATAAGAAATTTCATTTTTAGGTATTTTTACCACATATAAAATAGCAGTAAAATGTCTTCCTTATGTTTATAAGTGTAAATACTGACATATGATCACTAACATGTATTAGCATGTAATAACAACGTGTTAACATGTAATAACAGCTCTGACTTATGTTCCTTTTCAAGGGGGATTAAATGACACTGCATTAGACAACTCCCTGTGCAGAGGATGTGTTTAAATAGACTCAACACAAACACATGTTGACCACATGGATAATTCTAGGATTACAGCTGCAGTGATCACAGAGAAATCGGCTTAAATCTTCTCAGGAGCGTCTATACGATTTATAGTTAGGTGATCTAATTTTAGGGGAAGTAGGGAGGGGTGAGGCCACTCCTATCCAACCCAACACTGAACATTAGTCAGCCCCCTCATGGACAGCAGGCAGGTTGTTGTGAGACACAATCAGGCCTTGATGATAACCAAATATGAGCTCAATGAAGAGAAAGCTGCCACTCGTGGTAATATATCTCAGAAACACTTTGAATCATGAGGCCCAGTCCACGAGGAGTGCTATTTACTCCTGAGGTTAATACTCGGAATAACATTAATAAAACACTTAAATCATTAAATGATCACTTACCTTAAAGGTAAGAGCTCAGTACCGATTAAAGGCAAACCCCATTTCCGTGTTTTTATGGCTTCTTATATGATCTCGTAGAGAAGCAGTGTTTTTTTTTTTGCTCAGAGAAATAAGCTGAACCAATAACATCCAGCACAAGAAATAGGCCTCGTGTACATCCTCAGCATCGTAGCCCCCTTTTTATTTTGTACACATGAAGCAAACCGGTGGGGTCTGCAGACTATCAGTGACCGAGCTGTGGGTTCATACAAGCTGGACGGTTGAAATGTTCGTGAGGATCCGCGGACGAAATGGCAGCAGGAAACAACAGCAGCATCTCACTCACGCATCTCCTCCTCGCCCCCATCAGCAACATTACCGTAAATGCTCACGTATCGGCGCAGCAGCAATCCGCCGGGCGCTGCTGCTGCCTTCAAGGGTAGTAGGGACCGTAGGAACGCTGTGACGCTCATTTTAAATCATCAAGCTACATTATTATGTTTATTTAGACACTTATTTAAAATGGGCATTATCCGGCAACGTGCAATTACAATAGCCAGGCCGTTTTGTAAACCTTTTTTTAAACAAGGGAAAATCAGACATCACCATCAAACTTTCGACCGAATCATTCTATACTTTTATTGTTATGTTTTAGATTTCCTGATTTTATTAAGATTATTTTACTAAAACAAGAATAAAAATAATAAAAATAATGGTAATTCATATTTCAAGATCTCTGTTTTGCAGTGTTCATCATTTCTAGAATATAAATTAGATACCTGCAGTTGTTGTGTTCACATTCATGTTTGGATCTTTCCCTATTACTTCAGCGGATCACTATAATAAGATAATTAGCATGTGGAGAGATCTACAGTAGAAACCATGTTGACGCTGGGATAAATGGGGATTAAAAATGTAGAGAATTCATTGAGCGCTTATAGCAACATTACGAAATGTGTTACATCAAACACAAAACACAAGTATAAAATATATAGCAATGTGTAATTTAATGAGTGAGAGTTAAACCCGCAGGTCTTTCCCTCTATTTATATAATTATCTATATTTATTAATATGTCTATTCATAATTATGTACATGTGTGTTTGTGTGTGTATATATATATATATATATATATATATATATATATATATATATATATATGGAAGTGCAAACCAGTCCCTGAGAGTAACAAGATTATTATGGTTGTACATTATTATTATTATTATTATTATTATTATTATTATTATTATCGTCGTACATTAGAAATAATAATAATTGGAAAGCTGTTATGTCCAACAGCGTAAACCTACATTTGTTTACTTAAACTCACCTTAACATAGCCAAAGGTGTACGAGAACATGCATCATTGTGACGGAAGCCAAGTTTTACGAGGAGCACGTGAACGCACCACCAATAGCAGCTGAAGCCTGAAGTTGACTGCTAAATATGATGAAACTGTCAGACCTCAGCAGAGACCACTCGCTAATCTCTCTTATACTGGATCATAATCTTTTCCTCTCCTACTATTTTGAAGAAAATCATTTTATCTAACTACTTTAATTAATATTTATATTTTTGACCGTCTCTCCAATTCAAATTGATTTCACTGGCATAATTTAAAATAAAAGTCCAGTAATTTCCCTCCCCTGCTCTGTACACAGCTGCAGCTATGCAGCAAGAACTTTTATTCAAAGTCCTGGTGATCGGGGACTTGGGAGTGGGAAAAACGTCCATCATCAAACGGTACGTCCATCAGATCTTCTCCCAGCACTACAGGGCCACCATCGGGGTGGACTTCGCCCTCAAGGTGCTGCAGTGGGACAAAGACACTGTGATCCGGCTTCAGCTGTGGGACATAGCAGGTCTGTCAAATTTCAACATTAGAGATTTATTCAGCACCAGGTGATTGTTGAATGAAGATTTTAAAAGTGTGTCTGGACGTCAGTATAATCTAAAGTCAGAGCAGCCTGACAGATGTGGAATATTTGCATATATTATATATCATATTAATATTCCTAGTCTTTCAGCCAGTGCATAAAGATTATGCTGACTGGTTTCCACTATAATATGATCGACTTATGTCCAGACCTGCCTGAAACCAGACAGACTCCGGCCTGAAATAACAACATCACTTAATAAGATGGCCACTTCTGCAGTGTGGGATTTGCACAAATGGGGAGAGTGTGTATCCCTCTGTATGGGGAGTGTGTGTATCCCCCTCTGATGCCTGGGTGCCTCCCTGTCATTTGAAGCCCTGATGAGGAATGTAGATCTTGTGCTTGGCAGCGACTCAAGTGATCCCATGCTCATAATATGAGTCACATGATGGCAGTTACCGTGGTATAAACACACAAACACTCACACTAACTCACACTCCCCACTAAATCAACCGTCTTGAGGCTTGATGTGATTTTCCGGACATGAAAAGGTGTTTTAGCCAGGAATCTGTGTGTGTCTGATGGCTGCACTGTGTCCCAGGACAGGAGCGATATGGGAACATGACTCGAGTCTACTACCGGGAGGCGGTGGGAGCCCTCATGGTGTTTGATGTGACCAGGGCCTCCACGTTCGATGCCATACTGAAATGGAAGGATGACCTGGACTCCAAGGTCAGGCTTTGAAAGTTGACTCACCGCAGGATTTTTTATGTCTTTTAAGCATTCTCTTTCAGAGAGAAGTTTGAAACTTCTTTCAGAGAGAAGTTTGAAACTTCTTTCAGAGAGAAGTTTGAAACAATTCATGTGAGATAAATCAATCTCTTGATGTTAGTGCAGTGTGAGTGTGTGTGTGTGTGTCTGTGTGTGTTGACGGCTCCAATGACCAGGATGATATGAAAATTGATGGATTGCTGAAAATCATTCAAGTCTCTGAAATACATTATTTGAGTAACCTTTAATATGAACATATATATTTTAAGCTAACTGTAACTCATCATTTTTTATTTTTTTTAAATAAATTCAAATTAAACAAGAAATTAATTGATTACAGTTCAAATTAAAGTACTAATTAATCTACAAATGCATGTTTTTGGACTTTGGACTACACCGTTTATCTGATCAAAATTGGATATTGTGCCATGAAAGAGTTATAAGAACCTGTGAATTTAACATTTTGAGCAGTTGTTACATCAATTATATCAGAAAGTTCTTATTGCTCAAAATCGTAAAAGTTTTATGGTCACAAAAGAAAAGCAGACGCTGAAAATGTTGGTACTCAACATTTTTTAAATTAGAAGAAATACGAATATCTGATTTTTTCGCCACTTATTCCGATTAATCAATTTGAGTATTTCATTTTAAGTCCTGAATAAAACTGTGGAGTTTTATTCATCTTTAAATTTTGAATTTTGAATAAAAGTTACATCGTTTGCAAAAAAGTCTATATTACTAAAAAAGGAAGAGTTTAAGAAACGCAAAGGGAAGCAAAAAGTTACTGGAACTCAACATTTTTAAGTTAATAGAAATTTTAAACACATTTTAAGTATTCACTGCTCATTTTAATGAATCAATTACAGCATTGTGGTTAATGGTGAATTACATGCCAGTTTTAGACACCTCTGACTTTGGGAAAGGTGTGGGCGGGGGGGTTTCAGATGCTTTTCCACCATCTGAGACACACTTCCGCTCAAATACAGACAACATTAAGAGCCTTCAGTCAGAAAGTACTCAATCAGAAGGCACTCACATACCTCCACCCACGCCTTTCTTACTAAACCTGAACTATCAGAGGAAACTTTCCAGGCCATGTCAAAATAACACCCTGAAACAATTCTCACAGTGATGTCAAATGTGTCACAGAGAGGAGATCGTCAGTTGCTGAATGGTTGCACCCAGGATATATATCACAGACTGGGATGATGTCGCCATGGTAACATCTAGTTAAGCAAATCTGTCTGATCTAGAATCTGACTTAGTTCATGTTCCAGTTCATCAAATGAGTCAAATATACGGTTTTAACGCACACACACAAAAATGCTTGTACAGTTGAATAGCCTAAAGATGAAACAGACATGCTACTAAAATTGGTCGGATTACCTCTCTTTGTTCTCTCTTAAGGTGACCCTTAACCACGGGAGGCCGGTTCCAGCTGTTCTCTTGGCCAATAAGTCAGACCAGCTCGCATCCCAGCAGCCAAAGCTGGACTCCTTCTGCAGGGAGAATGGTTTCGTTGGCTGGTTCGAAACCTCAGCAAAGGTACCAACACAAACTGGGTGTCTGACTCTGGAGGGAACTAGTGCAGATTTTGGGGTTTGAAAGACTAAAAGACCTTATTTGGGTCCAAATTACATCCATTTTATTCAAGGCTTCAACAGGTTATCGACATTAAATTAAATGGGCTGAAATAAAAGCAGCGTCATTGTGGAAAGAGTTTTTTACAGGAAAACACTGTGCAAAATCTGAAAGTTTAAAACCGTATTTATTCGCCTTGTTCTCATGAGACAAACAGCAGAATGTCTGCAGGTTGGTGTGATTTGGTTTGTGTCGGTTCCCTGTCCTCCATGATGACTCGCACACCAGGATGCAGCTGGTGGAAGAAGGTTCTGCAGAATTGAACAGATCTGTAGTCTAGCTTAAATTTTATGTTGTTTGGTTTGGGCTATAGTTTTCTCAACCGTGGGTCTGATTAAGTCCAAATTTAGTGAATATGAATCAACTTGTGGAGTTTAGATTTTACTCACTAGGTGGAGCTCTCTGGTGGAACACTGTTTTTCGAACATCCTTTCCTAACCTTTGGTCCGATTTAGTCCAAATTTACCTCATATGAACGGCCTCTTGGAGATCGAAACTGTATTTGTCATATCGCACTGTAGTAATAGTTCACTCTCTAGGGGGGGCTGTCTTGCAAAAAACACAATTTTTTGACCGTTCCTTCCCAAGCATGGGGATTTCCAAATGCGGATTTGCAGTTGCAGTTCAACCAGGCCAAATTATGCTGAGCTGCACTAGAGATGGAACATCTCTGGAGAAGCCTCCACGCTGGTTATTGTTTCTTCTTAATGACCACGACAAACCGACAAACCCCCACAAGCCCCAATTTGTTGTTTTGGAAAATAGTTTTCAAAGTCTGTGTTTGGAGCTGTCATGATTTATGGGGCTTCTGTCTTTCTATTATCCTTGCTGATATCATGACTCTCAGATTTCTGCTTTATTTAACTGTTTCATTACTTTTGCTCTCAGGTTTTAGCTGCTGTTTAATTATAGTGAGGATTAAAAACCCAACATACAATAAATAAATAAAATAACAGGGGACATTTATTGTGAATAATTTACAGGATATCAAATGTGTCTTACACCAATTTGCTGCTTCAATGCTACTGCAGGAAGGAAAGTGTGGGCTACAAGCACAGATCATCGGTTAGAGACACACCTTACAACAGATGACCCTGTGTGTAATGGAAAAGGAAATCCCCGGAGCATTGGGCCGACACCGGAGAGTCAAACCAAGGCAGCAGAATTCCCGTGAGACAGAAATGAAGCTGCTTTGAGCAGTGACAATGCAAATATGATGATGATGAAGTATGGAATCACCCTCTTTAATCTTCATTATCTTCTTAGCATGTTACTATTTCCAAGCGCTATTCAAATATGGTTTGTTAAAGAAAAATGCAGCTCATCAAAATGTAGGTTACAACAGACAAGCTACATAAATAGCCCATACTAAAGTAAAAAGACTCGACCACCCTCTCTCTCTCTCTCTATCTCTCTCTCTCTCTCTCTCTCTCTCTCTCCGAGCAATTTACAAGCAAATTAATCATCAAGGGAGGTTCAAATTTATCCAAGCTGTGTGCCCGGCTTTTATCCAAACCGGTCTGTGTGACCAGCGGACCAGCCCCCACAATCCTGTGGGTTTGTATGCATCTGTGTACAGGGAGGGGCGGGACTACTCTCAGTATACAAACTAATACCACTGGAGATATTAAACTATAAACCACAACATTATGTTTCAACTGACCAACACTTCCTCCATAGAGGAACTCCACCAATGTACATACAATGTTCTGGATTTGATTACCCGAGCCCCATTTTGTTCTGTCCCACAGGAAAACACCAACATCGAGGAGGCGGCACGTTGTTTGGTGGAGCACATCCTGAACAATGAGGAGAGCCCGGTGACGGAGCGGGACCCCAGCTCCCTCGTCCTGTCTGGGTACACTAGTACCGCAAAGGATCATCTCAGCTGTGCGTCATGTTTGAAGTTGTGACTGCTGACCTATCAGAGACAAGCAGGAAGTGACCGGTTTTGAGGCCATGGCAACAAAGATATGTTTGGGTCTGTGTTTGCCCTGTCTCGGTTCATGGGACCGGACCGTTCATGGACTGGTGTTCATCCTGCAGGCCAACAAGATGTCCGCAAAGGATTATTGGGTTTGATGAAAATGTTTAACATCCCTGCGCATCTTAAAAATAATACCTTAAAGTGTAAAAAAAAAGTTTGTTGATTCATTCGTTTGGACTTTTATTTTCCTCTATTTGATACCAAAATATTTAAAACATTGAAAATTGCCGCCGCCGCCGCCGCAGATCCTTCATGTTAATTCAATAACTCAAAAACTATTTCATGGATCATTTTCAAATGCTATACTCTCATAGACCTTGCCTTGAGGAAGAACTGGATTGATTTTGGGAAAGGTCAGTTGTACTTTACCGCCACAAAGGGTAACTTTATCTCCAAAAGCCCAGTTTTCAGACAGGACCTCCTAACGATTGGTCCAACGTAGTCCAAATTTGTTACATATTAATTGACTCAAGATATAAACTGTATACTTTTACTGTAACTGTATATAATTCTCTCAATAAGGGGGCACTAAGGGGCCCAATAAATGTCTGATTATGTCCAAATTGGCTCAAGTGAATCTACACAAGCAGATCCATCTTGTAGATATCATATTTATTTATTCTGATAGTTCATCTTTTAGTCTTTAGGGGGAGCCTTTTTATTTGAATTTTTTTCAAAAAACAATACTTTCGCCCGTAACTTCTTATTTAATTCAAGGGGAGATGCTATGGGGTGAGAGGACAAGATATTTCTATAAAGCAAAATTTAAAATGCTGTCAAAAAGGTTTATCGAGATATAATATATTTTAAAATGGTGACGTTTATCACAGGGCGAGATCACTTCAGTCATTAGTGAGAATGTTTACTGTTAAATCTGTCATGGTTCTGTTCTGTTGTAGCATACATTTATTGTTATAAGTTGTTTTTCCTGTTATTTTGAAGGTTTACTTCTGTCTTTATGTGCTTGTCCTTCCTCCTTTACTAGTTAACTTTTTTGACTCAGTCTTTCCCAAACGTCTCCCTCTTTTAGTGTCCCTACGTTCCACTTTCTTTCTTCTCTCCAGTCTGTGTGGATGTGTGTGAATCCTGATTCCTAGTGTCTCCTGCCTGATTGTTGAACGCTGACACCTGTAGCCCTCACCTGTTCCCAATTGCCTGCTTACTCTACTCTAAGTCAGTTTCCTGCTCTTCCTCCTTGTCCATTCGTCTGTGAAACCTACCGGAGTTTCTCCTGTGAAAACCTTTTACATCCTGCTCCCTGTCTGTGTAAGTTTTGTTTCCCTTCTCTATTATTTAGTACTTTTGTTTCTGGACTAACAACACTTTTACCTCAGAACTTTTTTCATTAAACATAATTTTATGTGCACATTATCTTATTGACTGTTGTCTGCATTTGGGTCCTGCATTAGAACTAACTAACTAACAAAATGACTTGATGACGGTTTGAGTGAACCATAGTGGACAATGTATTAGTTAATTAACCGTATGCATCTTTAGAACGCTCATACAATCCTTCAGCCAAGGATTACAGCCTGATTTCTTTGCTGATATAATGTAAAATGAATCCATTCATGTAGCATTAATGTGCAGCATCTGAAGGCTCCACCCTGCGTATTCATGACTGCATGCTTTCTTTCACACAGAGTCATGAACCGATGACTGGAAAATCCAATCTGTTCTTGCGAGCTACTCATACCCATAGTCCCCATATAGAGAGAAATACTCTCTACCGTGGCCATGTTTTACTGTTTTCAGTGCCATTTCCTGCACTTGAGCTCCAGTCCCGTGTTTTGATTAATTCATGGCCACAAGATACAATTTGTTCCGATTTGTATGCATGAGATGAGCACATACAGCCGAGCCAGCATAAAGACCGACTTTATCAGAGAAGGATCCATGTGTTTATAGAAACCGAGTAGTTCTGGGTGAGTCGATTGATTTAAAAAAAAAAATATATATATATATATATATATATATATATATATATATATATATTTTCAAACTCAGTTTTGTGGAGGAGCGAACCACTGGCACATAAACCTTTGAGAGGTCTTCTCGTGGAAATTACAGATTTATCTCCAATTGTTGTTATTGGCATGAACTAGTTTCATTTGGGGCGTTACAGTATCTATAATATTGTAAAGTGGCAATAGAAAAACAAGACATATAAATACATATGCATTAAGTAGAAATGACAAGAATTGTAGCTCCAGGAAATAAAGGGATATGAATGCTGTTTGTTGAGAATGTTTTACATAGCCTGAACTATATATATATATATATATATATATACATATATATATATATATATATATAATGCAGTGAAAAAAGTATGGGAGTATTTGTGCGTCTTCATCATTCATTAATGGTTTTGATCTTCAAATAAAATCTTACATGAAAGAAAGGCAACCTGTTTAAACCCATAATACAAGCTTTTAAATGGTAATGTATTTATTGAACATAGAATTATAACTAATACCAACTGAATCTTTGTTGTGAAGTATTTTCTCCAAAAAACTGGCTGCAGCAGCCCTGTTTTATCTTCTTCTTTGGGATCTTCCCTATGAGGAGTTGCTACAATGGATCGTTTTGTTCGGCATGTTGATTTGGAGGATGCCCTTCCTGACACAACCCTCCCCATTTATCCGGGCTTGGGACCAGAACTAGACTGGCTTGCGTCCCCTATGTGGCAGCCCTGTTTAACCAAATCATCAATTAATTAGACCGTTTTCAGAGGCATGAAGTTGGCATGTAGGTTTCACCAGTAGCACATTATGCCCAAATAATACGATTCAAGAATGGATGAGGGAGGAAGTGATTGAAATTCAGCTGCTTAGTAAGGATTCCAAAGCTTTCTTAGGAGCTGAGATTCCACAGATCCATAGTGAAACACATCAGCTACAAATATAGAAGACGTGGAACAATAGTTTAAGTTCCCTGTTCAAGAAGCTATATATATATATGTGTGTGTGTGTGTGTGTCAAGTCTGCAGTCATGTACTAGACATGCTGTGAATGTCAAAAATAATTTATCTCTGACTGAGCCTAAAAATCTAGCAAGTATAATATGCTATCACCAAGTATAAGAAGTAATAAATAGCTAAAAGCGAAGTGCATACATTTTGGAAAAAGCTAACAATACCTATATAGTCCATTAGAGTGGTCAAAATGCCTCCAAGAGCAGAGGGAAGGCTCATTCAGGAAGTCATAGAAATACTCACTTTAAATTTCCAATGACCTGCAGGCCTCTAACACATCAGTAAAGGTCAGAGGTTATGGCTCCACTACGCAAAAGGAAATGGGCAGAAATGGCAACCATTGCAGAGTGATGACAGGAAAGCCTCAGCTAACCCCGATGACTCTCGGGGCTCATCGGATTTTAGCAACAATACACCTTGGAAACTCTCTGAGCTTTTGTTAGAATCATTTATGGACTGACGTCTCAAATGTTGATCTGTTTGGAGGACAGGGGTCCCATTATATCCGGTGTAAACCAAACATTGCAATTCACAAAAGGAACATAATTCCACTGGTCCATCCATGAAGGTGATGGACGATTTGCTCCTTCACTTGAATTTTGCTCTCTACCATGAACATTCTGAAGGATGTCATGTGATCAGTGTTGAAGTTGAAACTTAAGCAAAACTGGGTCGTGCAGCACGACGGCGACCCCAAGCAGAGGAGACAGCCCACCTCTGAAAACCTCAATGACTGAATTAAAGTTGTTGAGGTTGTTGTGGCACAACTAGCTGTGAAGTGAATTCATCATCAGGCTGCTGTTGATGTTTGCTGAATTAGGTTTGAACATCCAACACAGTTTAGAGTGAGACACACAAAAAGACATAGGAAACCAGGAAAGAGTCCAACACTTTCTCACAGCACCGCAGATTCCCCAGCAGTTGTAAAATAGATAGAGGAGTGGTGTTTATGAGCTTCCTAAGTGAATATTTGTTTCTCTCTATGGCCACTATGGGGCTCTGTGCTCGTCAGGAAAAACACACAAGAATCATTTGCAGTCAGAAACAAACATAAATTCTAGAGTTGAGTAAATTTCACATTTATGTGGCTTAAATTAAACAGTAATGGTGAGTTGAGACTTTCATAGTGGTTAAGTAAACCACTTTATGATATCTGTGGTTCCTCCACCACTATTCCATACTTTATAGCACAATCTTCTAATTGCGCATTCATTACCATTTTATTGATGTGGCTTCAATCTACAGCCTCAGTTTGAAACGTCAGAAGATGGATATTTCTCTCTACTGTAGATATGAGTAACCCTCCACCCAGATAATCAATTCATTCCCAGTCAAAACCACAGGACGTATGTGTTGCTCTTTTTAGCACAGCAAGGACATCACGTCCATATTTGCGGCGTCTGCCTCGGCAAATTCCACTTTCCAAAATGAGGCCTATGATCTATATTTTACTTCTTTCTCTTTGATGTTTGATTGCTGAGCGCTGTGATGCAACACATTTGCAAACGTATTCTCACGCTACTTGCAATAAAAGCCTTGACATTGACTTGATTCATGAAGGCATTTTAAAAAAAGAAAAAACAAACTGGTTACTGTTTCAAACAGATGATCATTTAAAGGAATAGTGTGCTAAAAATGTCCTGTTTGAGAAAGCATTGCAGTTTCAGCAAAACAACATGAAAATATTGTAAAAGCTCAATCTGGCCTCTCTGAGTTTGTCTCCAAGATGTCAAACATGGGCTGTTGCTCTGTTTTGCTCGTTTCTAATCCTGTCCATCCTCGTCACTCCCAAACAAACGCTTAACAACTTTAACTCTGCCGTCCTGTAAACCTTTTCGTTCACCGTTGAGATGACTCTTCTGTCACAGATAACTCCCGACATTCCCCTCCACTCTGTCTGCACTGGCTTATTCTCCTCTTTTCCACACTCGCCGTTGCTCTGAACAAAACACAACATTGGTTTGATTACTTAAACTCAGGAAAAGGGGTCAATTTGGGCTAGGAAATGCCCTCTGAGAAAGTAGAAAGTAAAAAGAGCACTTTTTTTCTCAGGTCTCCCTGTGTTTGTGTGTTTTTCCTCTCTGTACTCTGGATTCCTCCCACAGCCCTAATAAACATGCAATATCGGTGAATTGGTGTCTGTAAATTGTTGTGTACCACACCTTTTGTCTTATCTTAGCTGGGATAGGCTCCAGTATCCCCGCCCCCACCCACAATGCACAGGATGAGCCTTGATGTCATATTAATATTTATAGAAGGAATTAGGAGCTTATTTCGTCTTCTAGTTCTGCCATTCTGAGACACAGAATGTATTCAGCGTGAATAAGCGTTAGATAGAGAAAAAACACTGACACCACTCCTTTTCTTCGCAGGGGAGTTTCCTGAATGCATTTCTTGTCTGCTTCGTCTTCTTATGCATCGATGCACATTTCGTCCTTTCTATATCTTTATGTCCATTTCATTTGGGTTAAAACGTCGGGAAAGCACGAGGTGAGGAAAAATATAAAAAAATTTACTTAAGTAATGAGCTTGTTTTGAAAATGCAAGTAGTGGACTGACGACAGATATTTGTATTCAAATGCAAAAGGTAGTCAGAAAAATAAAAAGGTGAAAAGTACAGATACCTGAAACTCTAGTGAACTAAAAACATACAAAGTATTAAGTACTTTTACCTCCCGCCTCTGGTCCAAGGATGCAGCAGCAACACGGAGTATAGCTCTGACTGAAAAGTGGGTTGCCATCCCAGAGGATGGAGGTAGTACCGCTTCATGAGGAGGGTTTGGTGTTATCTTTTATATACATTAGTCAAGTATTATTCCTAAAATCATTTTAGTATCGACTAAGGCACAAACAATGTAAAATGCAAATTAGGTGCAAAAGAACCCCACATTTTATAGTTAGTATTTTTTATTATAACGACTGTAAACAACTATCAAACACTGGAAAGAGAAGTGTGTGTAAATCTGCTAAATTGTATTACGTGAACTGGCCCCACAAAAACAGATTTGCTCTAGATCCCAATATGTTTTTAATATTAGCAACTTTTAATTTTAAAAATATCTGGATTTAGATTAGATAAAGCTAAAAACATGGAGAAAGAAGTGAGAAAATAATGTAAAATTCAGGAATTTATTCATCTAAGGTGGTTACGGAAGAGGATTATATGTGGCTATGTGACTTTTTTTTATTTTTGAATTCAGACTTTACGCTCAGAATGGAGCTGCGTGATAAATTTCAGGTATTCTGAGATTGAAGAAAGAATTCTGAGAATAAAGTCAGAAATCTGAGAGCAATATAGGAATTTAATCAAAATGATTCACATAGCCTTATGTGACCCTAATCCTCTTCTGTGGTTAGAGACGTGATGCTTTTTTAAAAATTATTTGCAGGAACACAGAAAAAGGCCTTGTAAGAAATGAACTGATTTAAAAAAATAAATTAAAAAAATAAATTTAAATGCAACATGATTTAAATGTTTTTAACAATAACATCAGGATGCCTTAGCTGGGGGAGGAAAAAAAAACAATCCAAAGGGGCTATATTGCTGTAAAAAGGTTTCCAAACCAGAGTACTATGTGATGATATAAAAATGACAGGGAAATTTGCTACAACAGGTTCATCTTCGAACTTTGCGCCATCAGGAATCGCCGATATGAAGCGTTGTGTTGATATTATGGTGCATTTTTCCTCCCTATGTGTCTACATCTCATTGGACAGCGGCTAATCGGGCAGAGTTTCCACATCCTCATGCACAGAGGTGATGAAACAGCTGATGCCTTCTGCTTTAAGACCCCCACCCTCCCCGGTCCGAGAGGAGACCCAGTCCCCGCTCCTCCTTTCTCCCCCTGGTCACCTGATCCGTGTACTGCCATTTTACGCACAAGTTTGACCGAACCCCCCCGCCACCCCGAAAAAAAAAAGAGCCTATCGGTACCCCGTACACAGAAACACACCCGTTTGTGAGAGAATAAAAAAAATCTGAGGGCTAAATTAAAAAAAAAAAAGAAAAAAAGCGAAGGTGCAGAAGGTGGGAGCTCCCAGAAAGCAGCGCGCGGGGCTGAGCGGAGCATTGAGGGGTTTGCGCTCGGATTGCTGCAGAGGTTCAGAGGAGAAACCGGTCGAAGGAGGATCGAAATAACGGAGAGGACAATGCTTTTTTTTATCGACTCTGAAAATCAAGCCTTCAGTCTTAGAGGATGCCGCATGATTTGATAATAATCAGGGATCAATTTATTGTTTTATTTTCTTATAAACACCTATTTTTGATGCATTGACTAAATCATTTTTTATTCCCGCAGCCTGTCTGTTAGATATTAGATGGTTCTCTGGATGTGACCGTCTTATGTTTTATTGGACCGCCGTATGAATTCTCCCTCGCCGGTGGACGCTGCTCTCCTCCTCCTCCTCCTCCTCCTCCTGCTGCTCCTCAGACGGCCGACTCTCGCAGAGGGCACTACCCTCCTCCCTGCCGCTAAAGACATTTTGATCGTCCTCCCTGGTTCCCCCCACCCGGACTCGACCATCACTCCTCCTACCTCCTCCTCCTCACAAACATGTCGGGACAGTCTTTGACGGACCGGATCGCCGCCGCGCAGCACAGCATGACCGGCTCTGCCATCAGCAAGGCAGTGTGCAAGGCCACGACGCACGAAGTCAGCGGACCCAAGAAGAAACACCTTGACTGTAGGTTAAGCATGCCTTTACTCTCTCTCTAGCTGATCTGCATTCATCCTTCCTCACAAAGGGTAGCTTGAATAAACAGCACTCATCATCATCATCATGTTTGCAGCCTCTTTGATTTGGCACCGTTGGCACAACATTCCCTTAGATTAAATTGTGATTTACCACATCAGGGAATTCAAGCAAGCAGTGTATTTTGATATGAGGCAAGAGTCAGCCTTTAGTCTCCATGTCATCCAGGGGAACTAGGCCACTCTGCTATAAGCTAATCATATTGCAACCAGCAGCTTTTCAGTGCAGGCCTACTATCATCATCCTCTGGAGACACTCCAGTGCGCAATGTGTCTTATTCCTCATCTCAAATTCAAGTTCACTGTCTTGTCCTCTGGTGCATTATTTCATTAATGGATGTGCCGGCAGCCAAAATAGAGATTCCTTCTGCGTGTGTGCTGTTGTTGGGTTGTTAAAATGAGGCGTTTAAATCAGAGCAATGCTGTTGTCAGTGCAGATTCTTTATCTCCACATTGTGCCAATTACCTGTGTGTGTGCAAACTGCAGCACCACACACACACACACACACACACACACACACGCACACAGTGAGAGAGAGAAAGGACATGTAGATTTTTACCAGTGATTATTAGGTTAGGTGGCTTCTCGGCTTCATTATAATTACTTGACACGATCGATGGAGAGCAGGTGAAATCAATGGTGCTGCCAGTTAGACTCACTCGCAACTGCTACAAATAGATAGACGGACACAGATGAGGGGGGGGATAGCAAAATGGCTACTTGAGAGGAAATGTGGATGAATCAGTCTGAGAGAAACTACAAGGCATGTAGAAACAGCCTGACAGTCATTTGTCAAGCTACAGAGCCAGTCAAAGCCCAGCAAAGCTTGGCAGTGGATTTGTCAGTCTTGTCCACAGCAGCGGCAGCGGAGGTGACTGGGAATTCTCGGCACTCTCACAAGAGATGCCAGGAGCTGCCTCAATAATATATCTAATCGAGGGCTGTATCCCCGAAGAGCCCACTATAGCAAAAAAACACCGAGTGGGGGTAAATCTAAGAAGGTTAAGATGCAAGTTTGTAAATGCACTAGGACTAGAAAGTGAATCTTCCTCAATCCCATTTTCACTAATCAGTTATTTTGTCATTGCGACAGTTGATTGACAGGTTATCACTATAAGTAGTGAGATGTTTCTTAATAAGGAGCATGCTCAGTCAAACCAAATTAAATCAAACCGCTAGATTCACTGACCTTGGGAACCCAGTTCTTAAATGGGGAATAGTTTGTATCATGAGCAGTTTTATCATTTTAATAAGAATGTCCTTAATGGCCGATTCTAATTAATATTTCATCTATATACGCCAATTAGCCACAACATTATAACTGCTGACAGGTGAAGGTATTAACATTGATTAGCTCATTACAATGGCATCTGTCAGTGGGTGGGATATTATTAGTAGCATTTTTTTTCCTCGAAGCTGAAGCGTTGGAATCAGTTAAAATGGGCAAGCGTTCGAATCTGAGTGACTCTGACAGGGGGGAGAACTGTGGTGGCTACGTGACTGGGTGAGACCATCTCCTAAACTGCAGATTTGACAGGGTTTTACGGGTCGACGGTGGCTGGTACCTATCGGTGTAAGGAGGGACATCTGATAAACTGGTGGTGGTGGATCGTCAGATCACAAAGAAGGGCTTCTGTAGCAGACATTAATGGAAAGTTCTATGTGGTTCTGGTAGAAAAACGTCAGACTACAAAGTGCAAAGCAGTCCAGTTTGGGCAGAAAAGAGGAACTACCCAATATGAGGAATGCAGTTTTATTGTTATGGCTAATCGGTGTATTTTATTTAATTTCATTACCTTTCACCGATACATGAAATCCATCCGAACCGACTGTTAATCTACATTATCTTGGCTACATAATGTCTCATCTCCATTACTGCAGTGTGACCCAGTACATAACATCTCCCTCCAATAATATTTTAATCTCCCAGAGCAAGATCTGGATCCAACTGTGCATAACAGCTGGACATTATAAAACCCTCCATGCTGGGGTATTTCTTTTATTTAGAATGGCCTTTTATCTGTCATGATATAGTACTAATGTGAGAGAAGGCCCTGTCTTGCATTTGTAAAATACAGATTTCATAATCTCTCTGTTGGCCCACCACAAAACCAAAATTCATCACTCCCCTCACATCATTTCAAAATGAACAGACAATCAAAAGACAAACGAGGGAGATCAAATGACCTCCTGGAGGTAACCAAAACAGCCTTTTGGTCATTCTAGAATCCCTCTTTTGATTTATTTAAGTAATTACAGCTACTTTGCTTTCGTGTTGGGACGCTGACCAACACTGAGGCTCAGTATTTTTACTGTTTTAACATTAGAGTAATTTTTTTTACATTCCTGCCGGTGTAGATGGAAACTAAAGCATATTAACGTAAATGTTGATTTTTTTTTTTTTTCATTTCTAATGTGAATCAAGCCAATTATTGCTTCCCATCAGATTTTCAACTGGTTCCCATCTTGTTCGCGTTGAACTTGGAGGAATCCATAGATTCAAATGTCTGGACTCATTATTAAATCAGTAAATTATTGTTATAAGTGTGAAAATTAATAAGAAATGGTAAATCATGTGCTTGACAACATTGCTGGTTATGAAATACTATAAAAAAGGGCCACCTTCAGCTCTGACCACAGGAAGGAGTGAGTCAGAAATAATAAATGTTGATGAACTCAAGGGTGAGAACATGTTTTGTACTTGGAGTACATGAGAAATTTTAATTTCCTGACCGTTATAAATGTTTTATTCTGCTGCTCTCAAGAATGGATCAGTTTATTCTCTGCTCTCTTATTCTGTACGTTACTGGAATAAAAAGCTCCATTCCAGTGCAGAAAACGTAGTCGGGTCTCAATTCAACCCAAATGGAAGCTTGAATTGAGTGAATATTTTGTACCTGAGCCGTTTCTAGTAGACGCAGCAAGCTCTCACAATTGAAGCGTCTCCATTTCCTCTTAAGAGGCCACTCATCTCCATCCAGGACATTATATCACATACAACTTTCTGGCATTCATGGAGTTGCATCCTTTCTGCAGTTTTAAGAACCAGAGAAGATGCAGGAAGGAAGATTGGGGGGGGGGGGGAAAGAAGAGCGCATGAACTTATCTGCTCTGAAGGAGCCTCTGATGAGTCAACAGCACACAACCGTGGGTCGATGTCAGGCTCAGATGTGTGAAACTCATCCGGACCACCGCTGGATTTGAGTCGTATTCAACTTGCCCGAGCGGGGTCAGAAAAAGTGTAGATTTTTCTGAAATAGTGTTTGGTGTGGACTGGGAGGTAATGGAAGGATATGTGAAATCTCTGAGCAGGGACTAGAGCAAATGGAACAGAATCAACATCTGCTACAGACTTAAAGGGTAAAATATAGTGACACACAAGCCATTAGTAAAAATCTCAATCACTGGAGAGGTTTGATATACCTCTGAAATGTCCGTTTCTGTTAAAATATATTCAACTTTTTGATCAATGTCTGACACAGCGGGGAGAAAAAATAGCATGTGATAGTTCCCCAAATACACATGTTAGAACTTACATTGACAGTCTACCCCGGTCTCATCTGCGTTTTTGTTATGTCATGACCTTGACAGGCTGGTTGCTAACATGAACGGTCAGCGTCGGTTATACAAAACCTCACTGCAAATGATAAGCAGGACAGACAGAGTGATGGAATTCCACTTTTATGAGGCAATATTCTACATTGCTGAGATTGGAGAGAGTGACTATAGAAAGCATATCAAATACGCAGAATAGTAATCATGCCAGAAATGACCCCCTGCCCCCGACGGCACAGTTGGCTGTGTTATTCAGCATGGGATTTATTTGGAGGTCTGTCATGGCTGTTAATGCATTATTGATGTGCTGAGAATAATCAAGGGCTTTTTGGTAGTCACATTTTTTGGCACTTCTGTCGAAAAAGGAGAAAAAGTCAGTGACTGTTTAAACTGCAAAAATACTTCAGACAAAACACACTCCTACACGACCTTACATTCAAAACACAGGTCCTCAAGGTCTCTGAGATCTAAAATAACTTTTATTAGTCTTTACACGGCCAGCTAGCATAAAATAAATGTCCACCCTTATCTATTCTATAAATTTTTGCCCACCAATAAATCTTATTTCTAAATGTGTTTTTGATCCACATTATTTTATACATGGACTGCAGCTTATCAATAATCCCAGCCGGCGCTCAGAATAGTCGATACCTCATCACATGCCTCTGGCTGTTGACATTCACACATGATGAAGATTAAATCCTGGCTCATGTATTATCACTCAGAGGAATACACAGAGGTCTCCACAATATGGGAATATTTGACTGAAGAACATCAATGATTTAGACCCAATTGTTTTCAATATAAGCACGAGCGTTAAGCTATTAATCGCTCAATGAAAACTAGCATCTTTAAACAACTGGGTGTTAGAAGTGGTGTTTCTGACAGCCGGCTATGATGTAGGTTAATAATAATAATACATTTAATTTAGAATGTTTAGGCTACTATAACTCGGCATACTTAACTTGCGTAATGCATTTCGACAGTTTACGCTTTCAAAAATATCTGTCTGCTTTTCCACTAATAATAATAATACATTTACTAGAACGTAACGGTTTAATGTACTCGCTGCTTCATTTAAAATGGAAAATTACCTTAACGTGTTGAACACCATCATAGCCTTTGCCTTCTCTGTAGCCATTTTTACAAGTTTGAAAAAAAAACAACTCATAAGCTCCTCCCTTTTTGCAGCATAATTTCTGTAAGCCACTCCCCTTTAGCTCCAAAATTCCCAAGTCCCTCACTGTTAGGCACTTAGCCACGATCGTGACCATTGAGATGACAAGTGTCTGGCATTCCCAACACAACTTTTGCGTTGTTTTTGAGCCATCCAGGTTCAGTCTTCTGCATTTTGTCATGTAAGTGTGAACACACAATACTACTCTTGAGTGTTAGTGCTAAATGCTAACATCAACATTCTCATAGCAACAGCCATAACAAATTCATTTTCTTATCCCATGAGAGAGAGAAAAAGTTCCTGGAGTAATGAACTTGTCATGAAGATGAAATGGTGGGCAATGAAGCTATTTAAACGACATAACACACATAATGTTAAATATCTGCTTTGTCATTCAAGCTAGCTAATCTGTTTCTTACCTGGGTTAAGCATCCAATAGTTCTCATTAAAATCATAGAAAAATCTGCTGCAATTCAAAAATGTGATGGTTATTCAACACATGTGCAGGAAGTCAAAGTGATGAACTGACATGCTCCTCCTAGCCAAAATGAGGCTACAAAGTCGATTTCCACACTAACCCACCACTGCAAACTGATCATGTTTAGGTAGTTTACTGTCTAGTTTAGCATGTTAGCATTCAGATATTATCTGAACACACGGTTATTCGAGAGGCTGCTGGGAATTTCATCAGGCTTACTTCATCCTGGTAGTTCCCGGCAATAAAATGTTGACATATTGGTGCTACAGAAGTGATTACAGTTAATTCATAGAGGAACATGAACATCTCCATCAAATACCTGCTACGATATTTCAGTCCGGACCAAATATGCATATCTAATCACGGCTACGAAGTGTGCTTCCTGTCCGCACTGATGGTGCGTTTGTGTGTTCACCGGCGATAGGAAACATTAATTAGTTTGAATCAATACGGTCCTATTAATCAATGAGCCAGAGAGAAATTCACAAACAAATCATTAACAGTATGGGAACGATGACTGAATGCTACCATTACTATATGATATTAATGCAGCGACATTTAATTAGAATGGACCAAATAAATAATAAAAACATCCTTACAGTGTACGGAAAGATAATTAATCAAAATGACTCAAGGCTGTAGCTGTTTTTATGCACTTCGGCGGTACTGATAGATTCATGTGTTCAGCGTCAGGAATAAACCTGTAGTCAGTTGATCATGCTGGTAACAATGCTGCACACACTGATCAGCCATAAGATTATAACCGCTGACTGGTGGAGTCAGAATAACAGTATATATCTCAGTATATATCTCATTACCACCTAACAGTGGGTGGAATATTTTAGGCAGCATGTGAACGTGTTGTCATGATGTCAAAATTGTGATGGTTAGATTATTGGGTCAGAGCTTCTCAAAAAGGACATTTTTCTGGGTGGTTAGTACCTAACAAAGTGGTCTAAGGACTGGTGAACCAGACACAGTGTGAAGGGCAACCTAGGCTCCTTTGATGTATGTAGAAAGCTAAGGCGAGCCTGTGTGTTACCAGTTGCCGGTTCTGATAGAAAAGATGTCGAAACTCAATCTTTTTTGGCGGCAACAGTAGGAGGCATGTGGTTATAATGTTTTGACATAGGGGTGTAAAGAAATTTATTTGTGAATCATTTGATGGATTTCTGTACTTTTTACACCATCCATTTGCAACATATAATATGAAGTCATGATAATCCATCCAAGTGTCTGTTAGTTCGTGGAAAGGCGAGGTCAGAAGCGTCTATGCAGACTATAATTAAGATTATTAGAGTTACTTAGTTTTCACACTAATAAATACCAGCATCAAATAAATCTGAGGAGGGTTGAAGCATTAGCTGTGCTGCTCCGTGTCTTCGACATGCATTATACATACTTAATCGTTGACTCTGGAATGAAGAGTTTCAGCACGCAGACAAAACATCTTTAAAGCTTTAGAGCTTTAAAACATAAACCTGACAACGTCTGATCCTGTGGAAGAACCGGACCAGCGGTCCACTTTAGGAATCAAACTGCCGTGAAATGTCTTATAGTAACACATCAATTTCAATTCACGTTCATTTCTTCAACTCCCTCAGTGATGGAACTTACATAGTTTTTGACAGTTATGACCCACATGTTTGAGTTCCAGCGAGTCGTATTGGTGATTTATTCTATCCCCGAAAAGTCGGGGATATTAATGAATTGTCTTTACAGTGATGTGTTCTGCCGCAGATTGTTTGTGTTAGCGCGATAACTCTCAAACTTTTTCATGGATCATTTTCATATTTTAGACCTACATATGCCTTAGTTTGTGGAAGAACTTCATTGATTTTGACCGAGGTCGGCTGAACATTTCTGACACTAAGGGGAGATTTATTTCCAAAAGTTTTCAGGCCATAATTTCTCAAGGCTTTGTCTGATTTATTCCTAATTTTGTGCATATGAATTGAATAAAGGAGAGTTATAATAATAATAATAAATTTAATTTATAATGCACTTTACATTTGGATCAAATCTCAAAGTGCTACAAAGTAAAAGCATCATTAAAAAAATAAAATAACTATATAAAAGCCTGACCAAAAACCAGCAATGTTAATTAAAGTTATAGGTTCTGCTAAAAAGGAAAGTTTTAAGTCCTTTTATAAATGTGTCAGTCGTCTGTGGAGCCCTGAGATGGTCAGGGAGGGCATTCCACAGACGAGGGGCAGCAGAAATCTTGGCAGTTATCTTGTTTATATAATTTTTTACCTCTGAATGGTTCATATTTTACTCACTAGGTGGTGCTTTTAAAGAAAAAACACGATTTTTCAGACATATACTTCACTTTTAATTTGAGGAGTTCAATCAGGGGATTGGGGGCTTTCCCGGTATATACCTTCTAGAGGGGAATAGCGTTGGCCTAGTTACTAACAGTAACATTATTTTTCACTAGGTTTGTTCGTATAATCAGATATGTAATTTTATATATCAACTCCTTTTTAATGACCTTGGTCCAAGCAATCTACAAAACCAGTTATTTGAGCACCACTAAGAACTTTGTGTGCTAATCTAAATTTAAGAGAAAAATCATGAGATATATTCAGACTCTCATTAAAGTTGCAGTTATACAGTAAAAACAAACTACAGGTCATTTATGAAGAATTTTTTTTACTGCAAAACATGAGTTTAGAGGAAATCTTGTTTTTTATGGGAGTCAGTAAATCTTTAAGATTAAACCGATTCCTGGACATACTTCACATTTTGATCTTAAACCAGGCAAATCCTTGAAGACTTTAGTGCACAGCTTACATGTCTGAGTAAGCTGCCCTACTTAGACATGTCCTACTTTTTTTGAATCACTTATCTTTATGAAATCATTGTTGGCAAATATAAGTGTAATTTTTATTTCTGTCATTAAGAAAAGGCTGAGGGTGCTGGATTTGTCGGACCGTAGAATCCAGTGCAACACCAGAACTGATATCCTTTTGAAATGTGTTTAATATTTGCGCCAAATAGATCATTTACACTCTTGGATGTGTGTCTCAGAAGGTTTAACGTTGGGTTCATCTCATTTTAAAACCATTAGCACTAACAAAGACCCTCTGGAAGAAAGTTTTGATTTATTATATATATATTATTCATTTCACAGACTTTATTTTAATGTTAACCATCCTTTGCGGTGAATGTTGGGGATCAGAATTGACTTCCATCTTCAGAGTTGTATTGACATTTTTGTGGAGTAAGTAGGGAGAGTTGCTGCATTACAGCCACAGAATGTATTTTTTGTGATACTGTAGCTCCAGTCGTGATTCATCTGTTTGTATTGTCTCTGTTATAAAATAATCACGTGTTCATTGATTTGTGTGTTGATACTGAGTGAGTGGAAATCAATTATTGGGTCGATAAGGCTGCCTTCATCCTGGTTGTTCACTCATTTCATCAATTCATAATAACTCAACCTGTAAGCTCTCTGATATGATAAATTATGACTTTGACAATGGGCTGCTGCCTTTATTTCCAGTGGTCTAGAATAAGTGAACAGACTGACTTAAACTTCAAGCTCATATAAAATGCTGAGTAAAGGTGCAGAAGTCAATCCTGCATCTTTTTGTATCTTTATGCACATTGGTATTTTTCTGTTTCATTATTTTAACCCAACATTTATCAACAGTTACATATTCAGGAATTCCGAACCTCTTTTACAGACTTCATAATTTAGTTAAAAAGACCAACTTTATCGTTATTACACTCCCGACACGTAGGCCGTATTAACGAATAGTCATTGCTCTCCCTGCCGTAGATCCTTTGTGTTAAAGCAATAACTCAAAAACTGTGTCAATGATCATTTTCAAATTATATACCAACATAGACCTCAGAGAGAGGAGGAACTGGATTGATTTTAGGAAAGGTTTGTTGCATATGTCGGACACTAGGGGGAGCTTTATCTCAAAGTTTTCGGACCACCATTTCTCAACCATTTGTCAGATTAAGTCCAAATTTGGTGCCTATGAATCTAGTTGAGATTCATTTGTGTACATATATATATCATATTTTACTCTGATAGTTTATATTTTACTCAACAAGGGCGCATTTTACAAAAATCATTGTTTTTTCTGACATTACTTCACATTTAATCTGAGGAGTTCAATTAGGGCGATTTCTTGTAAAACGCAGGTGATTGGGGCCTTCTGTAGATATACCTTTGCTGTTGGGGAGGACAGTTCACGTTGTCTGTAAATACTTTAATTTACATATATTTACATGTATTGTTTGTTTAGCCATGCTTGATTGAGAGGTGAATTTTAATTTGTCATGAATAATGATGTTGTTTAACGGTTCTTTTTTTGTCGACTGCATTGTTTATATTAAATTTAAAAATAAAACGGCACCTTCTTTCTGTCTTCAGAGTCTAATGGTATTTTTCTGTTCCGTCCAGACCTGATCCACTGCACCAATGAGCTCAACGTCAGCATCCCGCATCTGGCAGACACGCTGCTGGAGCGGACAGCCAGCAACAGCTGGATAGTTGTTTTCAAAGCGCTCATCACCACACACCACCTCATGATGTACGGCAACGAGGTGAGCTGAACGCGCAAATTCACGGGCAGAGATGGTTGTTCTTCATATTTTCGCGGTGACATAAAAGTGGTTTGTCATCTTGACATAACAAGCTTGTTTAATGAGCTCTTTAAATCATTTTCTCATTATTTTGGAGGTCATTGAAGAGGTTAACACACACACACAAAAAAAGCTTTAAGAAACATGATCACTCGTTCAAAGGGAAGACAGATAGGAGTTTGATTCATACAATCATATTTGTTTATTTTCATTCAACCACGCACACAGTAAAGAGATAAACAAAACGTTTCTCATGGACCAGAAACCCGTTCCACATTGACTATTAATAGGAAAAAATATTAATAATAGAATGGAATACAGCAGAAACATTAAGACATACCAAGAAAAACATCAATAATAACGGCAGCATTGGATTATATTTTGAAGCATGAAGACACTGAAGTGAAAGAATAAAGATAAAGTCAGACTTCAGTTTGGATTAACTGCATCTTAAGTCAGCAGAAGTTTTATCTGCTTTTAGACTTACTGGCTTCTTGAATTCGTTCTTTTAGTGGACAGTTATTACCAGATGACCTCTTGCTTTTTTGTTTGACTCCGATGTTAAGTCACGTCTGGGGATAGCAAAGTGGTCGTAATGTTATCTGGAAACTTGAGCTCCCCTCCTCAAGTAGATTTTGTGTAATCCTGCTAATAGACAAACGAACGTGCTGTGGAAAATAAAAAATAAAATCTTTTTGGCACAGGTAAAAATATGAATAAAGTGTTAAATAGCGGTTTTCCATTCATGCATAACTATTTCTTAACATTTGAATTGTACTATTTGCATTTACATGCATAACTATTATTTATGTTTTTAACTTATTTAAGTTTTATTCACTATGATTAAATCAAGAAAACTATTTACAGATTGATCAGTTGCAGCCAAGTGGTATGAGACAAACTACTGAGTCTACTATGGAGTGAATGAAAATATGAGCTCTGGATAATTCCTGGTCTGTAGTGTGTGTGTGTGTGTGTGTGTGTGTGTAGGTCCTCTGCACCTACACACACAAAACATGAGCGTTTGACCGTAGCTAAGCTGGAGTTGTTGACATTTCACTCGCCAAGTTGTGTCAGATTCTCCTCGACTCTTGCAGTGAGTTTCTTTGAGGCCGTATCTCCGTGACCGTGTTGAACAAGGACTGATAAGGTATCCGACTGGCATTTCAATGGCCGGTGGGAAAATTCCCAGCAGTGCTCGATCTACAAGAGCAGCGACCTAAATATCAAACTATGTTAGGTGAAGAGTGGCTTGCTAAGAAGATGAGGTCGTGTGAAGGCCCTTTAGAAATAACCAAGAATGTCATATGTCGCGTTTATCTGACCAGAACCGGCAGCTTTATTTCTTTAATGTTAGGTATTCCCTATTAAAATGGGGATCGTTATAAAGTAATGAGATATATTTTAAATAGATCTTACATTTGACCGTGGGGATTGACTTTAATTATGTGATAATAAAGACATAAATGGTTCTTTTACCCTGAATTTTTGTTCAGGTTTGTGCGAGATGAACCAAAAATTGGTCAAACCTTGAGTGAGTTTCGTAAGAAACACGCCTCATATGGAAGCTCCGTTCAGGATTATAGTCTCAAAATGTGCAATCATAATTTATTCATTGTACTTGGGGTTAAGCAGAAGAGCAGTTAGAGGATTCTAGCTTGTTTAGAATGCAGCTGCTGAAGTTATAACAAACACTAGTAGACACGACCGCATCAGCTCTATCTAAACGTCTCTTCACTGGTTACCAATTAGTTCTAGAATTGACCTTGCTGGCTACTTTTAAAGAACTCTGCTTAGCTGCATGACTGAGCTGCTCTGACCCAATGAGCCTGGACGCGTTCTCGGGTCTTCAGACAGAGCTCTGCTGGCTGTTCTGAGTCCTTTTCAGTTTCAGTTGTTTTTTTTTAACATTCGTGTAAAATATGGAACCAGAGAATAAAACCCAATAAGGTGTAGTAGCATCTGTCTGAGCTTGTTATTTTTGCTTGCTTATTTGTTTGTCTGCGCTGGCAAGGGTGTCAAAAGGCTCACTTTGATTAGAGGTTTAGGTCTGGTGGGTGGGAAACTGGTAACAGTTTCTTTGTTTTTGTGCACTGTGAAAAATCTGCAATAATAAGACCTTGCTCAAAACCAAACGAACCCAGAGCTGCAACGCCAGCGTATGAATGAGATTTTAACAAGTCTTTTACAAGCGGTCGAGTCGTCCAATCATCATAAGGTGGCTGGTTAGTCAGACTGTGTGAATGTCAAGCCCTCCTGATGAGCAGGTGGCACCTAGTAGCCACCTCTGTGTGGACGCATGTTGGTGAATGCTGGGTTGTGTTGTAAAGAATTTTAACATCAATGTATGATTCGACTGGAGGAGATCTGTCCTGTATAAATCAAATTTGAATCTACAAGTTCGTATTTTACCATTAGGGAGAGCTCTCTGACAAACCTCTTAGCATAACTTCCTAACGGTTGGTATGATATAGACTGTTTGATAATATTAACGAGTGACATTTAGTTTGGGGAGTCCAATCAGGGGATTGCTTGTACAACACCGGGGATTGGGGGCTTATCGGGGATATTCCCTTGCTGTCAGGGAAGATGGCATAGATGTGGTTGTTAGGATTGTTCTAGTTCATTACTACACATATTTCAGCTGGACCTATTCTGGGTCTTACTCTGTATTTATGTTCTTCCCATCCCGTTGACTGCCGGCGTGTCTCTTTGGACGTGATGTAATCTTGTAATGTCATCTGGGAATCGCTCACTAACGTTTTCCTCTTGTTTTCTTCCCATCAGAGATTGATGCAGTACCTTGCCTCCAGAAACACACTGTTCAACCTCAACAACTTTCTAGACAAGGCTGCACTACAAGGTGATTCAATGTCATTGGGTTTCTAGATGCATTTATACAAGAACACTTCCTGACTGTAACTCTTAGCAATAATCCCATTCAAAGCTTAAGGGATAAATGCTGCTCAATGTTATTTAAAGCTAAAACAGATAATAAATGTTATAATATAGAATGTAGCTGTAGATATGTGATATATGATATGTATATAACATGATTGAATTAATCTCTTGGCGAGTTCAGTTTGACACATTGAGGTGAAGCAGGTTTACGGAGAATATAATCTCTTTCATATGAGCGGAATTATGGTTTCTTATCCCGGTTTGAAAATAGGCTAATGTAATCGGTTTCTAACTCCAGCGGCTCCTTTCTGTCCCCCAGGTTACAACATGTCCACTTTCATAAGACGCTACAGCCGCTACCTGAATGAAAAAGCCATGTCTTACAGGCTAGCAGCGGTGGACTTCACCAAGATGAAGAGAGGGTAACAAACACAACACAGATTACAATGATAAACGTGTCTTTTATACATCCGGTTCTTTAAACAACGTTCCCTGTTTAGCAGATGACGACTGGACTAAATGTAATTTTGTGGTCCGATTCAAATGTACAAGGATTAGTTTTGTATTTTTCCTTAAAATTAAACCCGCGTTACTCCTGCTACGCTAATCTTGAACGTAGTTTAACAGTGTCATGAGTAGAAAAAAGTAATGAGGTCAATGAACGATCCCAATATTGTGAATACGAACGAGAAAAACTTTATTGTCCACATTGTGGAAATTTCACATCAATCAAATCATGTTTCATAGAACACAATTTATAAGACCTTACATAATCATAGAATGCACATTCATAAAAAATAAAATGAAATACAACACCTGTAAGCAACACATCTCATGACCACAGCAAATTAAGAGCTCCGCTCTGGGTCCTGGTTTGACAGCATTAGGAACAAAAGATTTCTTGTAGGTGTTTCTATTTGCCCTTAATAATCTATAACACCTCTCTGAAGGTAAAAGTTCAAATTCACTGTGAAACGGATGAGAGGGGTCATCGACTTCTGTCAGCTTTGCTTATTAGGAGTTCATCATATATGATACTGAGCTGCTTTTTGTGGTTTCCTTAAGAATTAGGAGGCCATGCTCACTTTCTTCTGCAGCTCATTCCACCTCTCCAAGTTCAAATTGTTCAAAAAGATAAAATGTTTTCTATCAGGCTCTTATACACAACATATTAGTCTTCGCCTTTAACAGTTTATCATCGCTAACATTAATCACGAAACGTAACTTGTAATACTAGAGCAAGGCTGGTGCAAAAGTGTACTGATCCGAGCGAAGGTACATTTTTCTGCTCGTATATTTAAAATTTCCAATTTTAGTTGGAAGTTTGCCTCATTTATTTATTTTTAAATGAACACTGCAAATACAGCCATACAAGAAAGTAGCCAAATATTCTTAATCTATAGGCTCCAGCCCCCGCGATCCTCAACAGGATCAGTTATGGGTGAATAAAATAATCAAACTGTCTTGAAATTAGCACCAAAAAAAAAATCTGACAATGAGGTGAGAGAATTTGGCTTGGCTGAAATTCTTAAAACAAGCATAAACGTCTATCACCAGAAAAACATTAAGGGCCTTAAAATAGAGTTAAAATGCTCTACTTTAATAATGCTTCCTTTATGAATCACATATTTTGTCACACATATTACAACATAGTGAGATTATTTCTGTGCTTTGACCATCCCTGAGGAGAATTGAGCCCCCTTGGGTGCATGGATTTGGGTTCAGGGTTTGCTCAAGGACCTTTTAGACATGTAGACTTCAGGACTCAAATCGCCGACCTGCTGACCTTGTGATTGGAAGACGACTGCTTTACCCACCGAGCTACAGCCAACCACTAAAGATTTGCCAATTACAAGCAATGAACAGTAAATAGTTTAAGATTGAGTCCCTTAAAATTAGTATTTAAGTACCTTTATTGAGTTGATTTTAAGAATCAATAATATAATAAGAAAAAATGTATTCAAACAATTTCCTTAGTCTTAAAAAATGGAAAGAAAAATCTTGTTCCTCTAATAATGGGATATTACCCAAACCAGTTTTTACCATGTTACTGGACTAAACTAAGTCAATATTAGCTGGAATTATTTCACTAAGAAAAAGTAAGATATATTTTTCTTAAAATGAAATTATTATTCTAAAGGGAAACCTGCTTGACAAGATTTTGTTCCTTAGAGACAGAAAAATAAGATGCATTTCCTAGAAACAAGGCTTTTTTCGCAGTGAACCCAGTCTGAATAAAAATGTTTTTCGTTGCTTTACCCGCCCTTGAATTATTACTTTGTTGGCTCTAATGAACTGCATACACACCATAGTCTGCTCTGAGTGTGTCTGTGTGTGTTGTTTGTTACCAGGGCTGATGGTGTGATGCGCACCATGAACACAGAGAAGCTGATTAAGACTCTGCCCGCAATTCAGAACCAGCTAGATGCACTGCTGGATTTCCAGGTAAACATCCGACACAGAGAAACGAGATGTGTGTAAAAATAAAACTGTAGCCGTCGCTCCAGTATCTAGATCCAATCCCTGCAGCTTAATCGTCTCCTGTTTTCCCTTCAGCCCAACTCCAATGAGCTAACCAACGGCGTGATCAACACAGCCTTCATGTTGCTGTTCAAGGACTCCATACGGTTGTTTGCTGCGTACAATGAAGGGGTCATCAACATGCTTGGTAAACCACACACTTGGACTTAATCTCTATAGATTCTGTATTTATAGAGTGATCTGTCTCTGATGTCAGGATCACAAGACTGGGAGTCCGCTCCATCCATCTATAAGGGCGAATCAATTTTTTTTGCCCGACTGTTTCTCAAGTTGAATTACGAGCCAGAAGGTGTGAGGGGTTGATTAGAAGATTCATCACTTAATTAACCCGACTCAACCGTAGATATTGGGACTCTGCGGGGAGAATTCAGATGTGAGGGGTTATGAGGACAAATCGGCACCAGATTAATTTATTGCACACATTATCTATCACTATATTCATTGGATTGAAATAATTCTTGATTAACCGTACGCGCGGGTTGAGCCGAGACTGATGGGAATATTCAGTAGATAGTGTAGTTTTAATGTCTAGAGAGGATTATATGTCAATATCCATACTCAGGATGACCTCATCTTTCTGGAAAGTTAAACCTCCGCAGGGTAACGTGTAGAACTTTGCCCGTGTTTCAACAGTGCAGTCCGAAAATGCGGCATAAACCCTTACCCCGAAGACCCTCATTTGAATATCCTTCTAGTGGATCTGCTCCTACTTACCTTGGTAAAATATCTTCACTCAGCTTCTGAGTGAAGAGGCCAATTGGATATTTAGGACTTATGGTTGGAAAGTTACAGTCAAAAACATTTTTTTGCAAAAAAAAAGCCCCATTAGTGAGTGGAATATGAACAAGTACAGTAATGCATGAAAAATACACCTTAAGTTTGACCAATGGTTAGGAATTTGTTTGAGAAAGGGTTTTTCATAAAATGCATGAGTAAGATATGAACTGTAAGGGTTAAGATATGATATATACAAGAGAGATGTTCATATGCACCAAATTTGGACTAAATCTGTCTAAAACCGTAGCCAGAAAATTTTCGGAGATAAAGTTCGCCCTAGTGTCGGAAATATGCAATTGATCTTTTCCAAAATTCATCCAGTTCTTCCTTGCTCTACGATCAATGAGGGTATAACCTTTCAAAATGATCAATGAAATGGTTTTTAAGATATCGTAAAATTTGTGGCGGGATGTTTTGGGGGATATAATAAAGATGAAAAGACTTACTTTGTGATTTCCTTTCTAGCAGTGTTTTCACCCCTCCCTGATATTTATATATTTTGCTCTTCTTGTTTACAGAGAAATACTTTGACATGAAGAAGAACCAGTGCAAAGAAGCTCTTGAAATCTACAAGACATTCCTCAACAGGATGACCAAACTGTCCGAGTTTCTCAAAGTGGCTGAGGTAACATCTCTTTGACCCGCTGCTCCTCCCCGGAGGAAAGAACGTTTCTGTCTGGAGCCCATCTCGATGGTGTCCTCTCACATTATTAGCGGCATTAGCTCCATGCTCTTGTATCTTTTTCTTCCTTTTCTCCGACAAATTTAACCCACCTAGAAATAATCCCGTCAAACTGTTGAGATTTGCTCCAGACTTCAGCTGCCTGTGGAATCTGATTTACAGTTGATATTTCTGAAAACCAAAACTGTAGATCAGTGTCCAGAGGCTTCTCCTTAATCTTGCAAGCCTTTTTCCCCTCTATATCCTATTCTTTCTCTTGTCCTGACCTGGGGAGGGGCTACTCCAAAGCAGCGATTACTGGCTGAGTCTTAGCCTATCAGAGAGCCTCTCGCGTAGAGCTTCCGGTTGAGGGACCCCTCACCTGCTGCCTGTTCACTTTGCCTGCCCTGCATGCCCAAGCAAGCTCTTCTCCTGTCTCTTTCTCTGTCTCCTCTAATTTTATTTCCTCCCTTTAAAAAAAAAAAAAGTCTCTATAACGACTGTTATCCGTTTAACAGTTGCAGCCCTGGCTAGGCTTCACAGTGAATATAAACAATCTGATCATCTGCGTAGCATCCATCGTCAAAGGCTTTCTCTCTGCTTGGTTTCGATCCGATTTGGAAGAAGGTTTGGGGGTGCAGCCGCTCGATCCAAAGAAAAAAAAAAAAAAAAAAAGAAGAAAAGAACATACTAACGTTGACTTTAAGGACCCATTCATTTTACCTGTCTAACAAAATGTGTTTGTCTGTTTGTGTCATCTGTGTCCCTCCCCTGTCTGTCTGTTCAAAGTCAACATTAGTTGAGTGTCTTCCTTTTGGATGTTTCTTACCTCGCAGTCATGTGACCTGCTGTCTGCCCTTTCAGCTCTGCCTGTTCAATCAGTCGTGCTTAGAGCATCCATTTCAGTCTCAGGTCTGTGTGTTCTTATAGGTGTGTGTGAACATTCAACATACTGTGTATCTATAGGTGTTGGTATGTGTGTGCATGTGCCCTTCTCCCTCTTCCTCTGTTGTCTTTTATTTGTTTCGTTTTCCAGCCACTGCATGAAGTAATGAATGCTTGCATTTGATTCTTCTTTCTCCCTCCTCCTCCTTCTCCTCTTCCTCCTTCACACGTCTTTTCCCCTTTTTTTTTTTTTTTTTTTTGAATATGTTGGGTTTTTTGGTTTATTCCTTGTTTTGTTATTACATTTGGTTTATTTTTTTATTTTGCCTCCCTCCTCCCTCCCCCTACTCCTCCCTCCTTTTTTGTGACACAGCGAGTTGGGATAGATCAGGGCGACAGCCCCGATCTCACACAGGTCAGTCTACATCTCATCTCAGTCAATCAACCAGTCAGTCAACCAGTATTTAAAATCCTTCAAGTCAATCCATATTGCTTCATTCTAAACGCTCCCGTTCCCTACTCACCCTACAGACCTGCCCACACTGCAGCTGCCCCGTCCTCTCCTCTTGATTCTCCTTAACTCCTTCGCTTTTCCCCCTTTTCTTTCCGAGTCTAGAATAGAGAGGAAACGATACATGAAGATCTGCAGATAGCTTTGATGTAATTCTTTCCACAATACTTAAACATTAGTGCAGCACTCTTTTTTTGTTTTTCCTTACTTATCCGACTCGTTATAAAGCAAATTTTAATCTGAGGTAAAATTGAAGGAAAAAAAATTGCAGCCTCTTTTTGCAGATTTTTATCCTGCAAAAAGAGACGCCCAGCAAAAGTGCTTAGGATTTATCTGAATCTTCCCAGTAGTCCGTCTGGCATTTTGCTATGTACATATCAAGACTTATCTCTTCCCTCAAAAGCGTATCTTGCAATATCTCAGCACAACTTTGTGAAATGTTGTCTTCCCTTTTGTAAGCAGAGTTTAGAATAATTTTCCTGGAAAAAAAACAATTATGTCCCTTTGCATTAGCTGTGGGGAGAGCAGCGAATGGTTTCTCTTAAGTAGGTTTCTGCAACTTGGATAGGTGTAGATAATGCCATCATAAGTACTGCATATAATACTAAAAGCCACAAATGCATTTTATCCTTTTCTGTGCACTCATATTTGGATTTCTGGAATGTGACAAAGTGGGTAGCAAACTGAAATGGGCCGACTTTAAAACTAACGATATGTTTGTAGTGCTTATGAAGACCTTATATGCTCTTATTCAACCACATAGTGAGCCATGCCTCTACTGAGCTCTAGATATGTGTCTGTTTTACTTTCAAACTTTTAGCATATTCTAGATTTCTCTGAAGAAGGATATCCAGAATTCGCATTTTACTCTGTCCCCCTTAAAATAAGTATATGAGAAATCTTTTCTTTGCTTGTTGTGTTTGCAGTATATTCTCTGGTGCTGAAATGTAAGGCTCTAGATGAATACCATGGTATCACATGAACCATCCATTCTTTGTGTTGTCCAATAAGGCGTAATGGCCCGCTGCTCAATGTGTACACCTGGTTATTCACCAGATCTTTACATTTCACTGAGTTAACTTTCTTGGCTTCCACTGAGATTAAATCTTAGTACTTATCCTTTTTTGATTTGCTACCTTTTCTGCAAATAAAATACACTAATGGGACTTTAAACACTGAAACGGAATCCAGGAGTTAACTCTTAATTTTAAGATTGTGATTTTCTTTCTCAGTACGCGAGTGTCAGTGTGTGTGTTTATGGGAGTGTTTGTGCACTGCTGGCCTTTGCATGTGCTCATTAGATGGTTCTGACGCGTTTGCTGTGTTTTTTTTTTTTATTCTGGAGCCGTGCATCGACGATGGTCTGGGCCGTCCTGACCTGTTAGTCCTGCTGTGGACTCTCTTGCATGATCCAAGGCTGATGTGTGCATGCTGGTCAACCAAACCTGATGAAACCAAAAGCAAAATGATAAAATAAAAAGCTTCTATAGGATAGATAATGAATCTGAGGAGGATGTGTTAATTTTGCTACTGCTTTGTGTGCGGATGTGAGTGAGTGACGTAATATGAGGTAGGTGGGACTGAGAGCGTGCCCCATTTGTCCACTCGGCTTTGGTTCTAATTCTATAAACTGCCCCCCTCCACCCATTTACCCTCCCGCAGGCTCCCAGCTCTCTCCTTGAGGCTTTGGAGCAGCATCTAGCCTCTCTGGAGGGCAGGAAGCTCAAGGACCTCTCCGCAGCCAGCAGGTATGGTCAGATCACAGAGGAGCTACTCTTTACAACTGCTGCACTAAAGTCACTAGTAATACCGCTACACTACTAGTACTACATTTAGTGTTTCTTTATTTAGAACATAATATGCGACATCACAAATGCTGTAAACCAATCGGCCCACTATACTATGTCAGATCTTCAAAAACCGTTTTACTTGAAACAAATGCAACCTGAGTAAAGATGAAATCAAGTTTCCGATGAGGGTTTTATTTGATATGGCAAAAAGGTTATCCAATGCCAATCAATTAGGCGTGTACCGATTCATCGATCCAGATCGGTATATCGTTTTGTTGAACAACGATCCAATCTAATCGATGGAAAGTCAAAATACTGATGAATCGTCTATTTTAATATACGCCTTTATTTTGTAATAACGACCGGTGCACACCTGCAGTGTCACCCACACACAGGCTCCTCCCCTATCAGCACACAGACCTGCGGACCAATGGGAACAGCGAGAGGCTGTAGTTTAATTTTGTCCTTTCTTCCTGTACGTCAGCGTTCACTTAGGTGTATAACCTGTTCTTCAAATGCGAGATAAAAGATTCTAGGTGCAGTCTGAATTTTTAGTGCCTCACAACAATGTGGAGAAATATTAGCTCTTGGTCCAGTAGCTTAATGCTAACATATAGTGGCAATTGCCATAAACATGCATACGTAGTTAGCATTGACGGCGCGACCATAACCAAACCATAAACAACTGTATACAAATAAACTATTTCACTAAACATATATTTGTCAGTTAAACAAAAAAAGAAGTGTTTATTAATCGGATGCTGAGTTCTAACATAAAATAAATTGTCAATGCAAAAAATATAATATACCCAAGACATCAATTATGAGTGGCTGGTTAGAGAAAGCCCGGGCTTTTAGTTGGTGTTTTGTTCTGTAGGATGTACAACATTCAGAGTTGAATACCAAACCACTTAGCACCGCACCAATCAGAACCACGTAAATTCAATCTAACGAAACATAACCTGGACAGTTATGTTCATAATTTAAAGGTAATCAAGGGTCCTTAATGTCAACTGATGAGAAACAAAAACATGTGCCAAATGTGCCACTTAGAATAGAATTGTCAAAACATTTCAAAATTGCTTTATAATGTTGAGGTGAAATGCAACCAATTTTGTTAAATGGTTACGTAATATCGTCTGAAATCGATTGCAGGCTCCTGAATCGAATTGAACCGTAATCGTATAATAATAATTATTGATCCCCCATTTGTCAAAAACACAATAGTTATCCAGCAACATCATAAAAAACATGAAAATCCCACTCTAGAGCCACCATTTAGTTTGTCCATTCAGGCAACTGTACAAACACGGAGGCACAACATGGCGGCCTTCATGGACGAATACCCGCTCTTTATGGAGATTAAAGGGCTTTTTCCAAAACTCAAAATATTCTTATTTTAAGAAAAAAAAACATAGTTATGACTATTAAACCCCATTTATTCAAATATATACCCTCTAAATGTTATACACTGTATATGTTGGATTTAGTTTCTAAAGGAGTAAAATACGTATTCGCACAAGTATTTGAAAAACATTTTGGTTACATTTTTGTTTGGTTTGCTGTTTAAAATATTGACAAATCTGACTTAATCTGACATAGTTTAGCACAGGATAAACGCACAAACTGGTAGGGGTTGAATACTTCCCCACAGCTCTCGACATGTTTCTTTTTCTCATTCTAGGTCCAGCACATTGTCCAGTGCACCATCCTCTCTCTCCAGCACTGCAATCTCTCTCAGCCGCATGGACGACAAGGCGGAGGACAACAGACTGAAGCAACATAAGGCGAGAGATTTACAAGACAACGATGTAGTAAAATACATCCATAAAGTAGTTCAGAATACTAATACCCACTAACCGCAGAATATTGTCACAAAACTATAGCAGCTTCACTGAAATATTCCTTGCCAGTGTGCACATCTTTTTTTCATCTAATAACATCGGTGAATAAATTGTTGACATTAAGTAATCAGCGCCTCCACCACAGGTCCTTCGTTCCATCCAATTTTTGTCCTCAATCATATCAATCAGACTCCCTGCGGAGGATTTTTCATTCAATCAAAGCAGCATTCAGGACAAATCAAAAGCATAGGAAATGAATAAATTTAGAATAGTAACACTGCTTGGTAAGATAACTATTTTTACCTACCTCTATAGCACACTGTATTAGTTTGCCGCCTGCCTTTTTTTCAAACCATTGAACTGTTATGGTGTCGATGCTTCTGATGCAGGAGGAGGGTCATAAAGTGTTCGACGTTCAGACTCCGAATGCGTCTCCTAGCACCCAGTCAGTGGGCAGCGCAAACGGCAGTGGAGGGGCCACAGATCTCTTCTCCAACTCCCCCATCGTACCTGTGAACAACCAGTGAGTCTGACATCAGTAGTCACACACAGTACACACATACACACACCAGAGTATAGTGTACTACCTTCATTTTATTGTATAGAAATACCAAAATCTCTTAGTGTGTCTAATTGGCCATGTAGAAAGAGACATTTTTTGTCAATAATGCTTAAACCATTAGGTGATTTCCATGAAACTGGATGGGTGATTTTTGCCCCAAAGAAGGAAAATTATCATTTTTATAGACTCGGATAAATGTGTGGATCAAAGATTTTCTATTCACTTTGTTTTACGTTGTTCAGAGGTCTGCTCCCCGTGTTTTGGCAATCTTGTTATTTTGCCTATGAAATACTAACCCGTGGTTTGTTATTTCAACCAGAGGCTTTTTGCCTGGCTGGTAATTTAAATTGTCTACTCTGGTTGCATAAAAACAAAATGAGAAACAATCTGCTCTCCATTTCCCCTCTCTCAGTGTGCCAAACCTCACCAGTGAGCTGTTTACCCTGCAGCCTAACTTCACCCCCATCCAGACCACACACACTGTGCCCAACAATAACGCCTGGGGAGGTAAGCCCGCAGACAAAACACAACCAAACACACACACACACATGCAGATTATACAACACATAATGCAAATGAATTCCCTAACATAGACACAGTTCGGAGCTGGATCGGCTGTGACAGTGATGCACAGTAGCATGTTCCGGTTTCATGGTCTTTACTCATTCTCCCTCACTCTTTCACTTTCATGTTACCATGGTGACCTTTGGATGTCAGGTGACTTGCTGAAGCCAACCGCACCCACTCAGATTCACAGCCCCGGCGCACCTTTACATTCCGGGAAAATGCTGCCCAATGATTTGGACTCGTCATTAGCCAACCTCGTTGGCAGTGAGTAACACAGCATCTCTCTCCAAATAGTCAGTCATCAATTATTTTTATTTCTGTCTTTCCTGATGATGCATTCATTACCTCTCTCTCTCTCTGTCTTAGACCTGCAGTTTGGGGGTATGCCAGCTAAAAAGTGAGTGGTTTTTCCCTGAGAAACTTATTTTGTCCACCAGCAAATGACTCAGCTGTCTACACGGCTTTATCGGCACTCACTCTCTCTTACAATTAATTGCATCTCTTTTGCATAACTCTCTCTCTCTGTCTGTCTCTCGCTCTCTCCCTCTGTGTCTCAGGCCAGAGCTCCAGTGGAGTCAGCTGGTAGAGAAGAAGCCAACCGGAGGAAGTGGCTGGCAGTCAAAGACCATGTGCACTAACACCAACTGGACTCACACCACCCATCCCATGGCACCTGCACCCATGCCCGTCCCTCAGATGGTACACTGTCATCAAGTTAGTTTTTATTTTATTGTTCAGAGTTATACATGGTAACACATTTAATGAACAGTTCCTTTCCACAGTCCAATCACTCGGGCGTCTTCCCTCATGTTGACTGATTAGTTCTGCATATGACCTAGGGAGCGTATTTAGGAAGTCTCTTTTGAACCAGCCTTATTCCGTTGATTTGTTTCCATAAAGCAATGAATATAGATTAAAGCCCAGTCAGCAGCCCAGCAATCTCAGCTGTTTCTTAATCCGAGTTTCTGTCCCATTTTACAGAGAAAGATCATTTAGCCTCTGACTCTCTGGTGTAATGCCCCATTTTCTTGACTTAATTAACTCCGATCAGTCCAAAAATTGGAAGTTTATAAAAAAAAAAAAAAGACGAGAGAAATTGAATAAATATTATTGGTCAATGAAAACATGCAGTGTAGACCTACAGTAAATACAATTCTCTGTTGGATCAAAAGCCTCATATTTGCGTGTATACCACCTGCAGTTGCTTCTATCTAACAAAAAGAAAGGAAGAAATGGTTTGTTAGTGTTGTTCATAATTAGTTGGTGATGTCATGTATCCTACCTTTGAATCCACCAGACACTGAACTTATAATCAACTACAAATAAACATAATATTGCGCATGTCAACATTGTATTATTGCAATGCAAGGCTGAAACTGTTGATTTAATTTTCGATTATCAAATGATCTGTAAAATGATATTTAGTTTGTGCTGACGTGGATCAGTTTTCTGCTTGCAAGAGTTTAAATATCAAAATAGTCACCGGCTAACTTGTCATAAATCCCAAAGAAGAGCGGAGTCTTAAAGTGCCACCGGGAGAGAGAGAAAAAAACTCTGTTGTTCATAACCTGACTATAAACTACAAAAATCCTCATGAAGAGATAGTCAGTTAGAGAATATATTCAAGTTCATCCCTGTGGAGAGTACAGATGGACCATGGCGCCTTGCATTTGGAAACACTCCACACACAGGGTACTCAAAACGGAGACCAACTTCAATATATTCTCCAAATATATTCTCTCCAATGAGCACCTGATTCTGTTCTACTTCAGTGATGACCCACGCAGCCATTCACCGGTATTCTCTTGAGTAGAAATAAAAACACACCAGAGGTTATTATTTTCTTAGCGAGGACCTCTTTACCAGATGTATCTTCATCTGCTGCACTCAGGAATCTTGAAGGACTTCTCAAATGTGCTTTTTGTCCTCTGTGCTCTATTCTAACGATACGTCTCTTCCACTCAATCTGGTTTCATCTTTCAATTTTCCAATGATTGACCTCTGAGCTGGAACTGCTCATGTATTCAGCTGCTGGCTCAGACAGCCAGCGGCACGGCTTGAATAAAGAGTAGAAGTGATTGGACCGTGAGGAACGGACAAATGTCGGGTTTATCTTCTTCGCTCTAACTCTGTTTTGTTTTTTTTATTAACTTTCCACAGAATGGGATGATCTACACTGGCTATGTAAGCACCTTTATTCTCTCGTACCTGATATCATTCTGACATCCTCAAAAACACGTTTGTGCCTAGTTTGTAATGTATGATGCATGAATTGCCACAGGAGGGGAGAGTTATTTTACTTCTTGATGTGTCTTGTCCTTACTTAAATGTTCCACCTCTTTCTGTCGTCTCTGTTCAAAGGACATCTATAATAGTATCAGGATTATGTTTGCAGCCAACGTTTAGATCAAAAATATGACCTTAGAAAGCAAATTGCTCCATTGTGATCCTCTGTTTCTGAACAGGCTCCAGCACCAGTTGCTTTTCCTATGACAACACCCCAAGTGCCTGTTTATGGAATGGTAAAGTAAAGTCTCCATCAAACAATCCCACTTCTGCCAAAAATAACCTGGTGCTAGTTTTGTACTGGTTCCAGTGCTTAGTTGGTTCAACTCGCACACATCCTAAAAAACCTTTTTGCCATTCCATTGGCAAGGATCCAAGTCAGAGACATGCCAGTACGGCATCTATGTCTCTCCCAAAACTGGTGCCAGACAAGCACCAACTCTTTACCAGACGAGCCTTATAGCTACTTTGCTACAACCAAAGTAGCTATAATAATAATAATAATAATAATAATACATTTATAAGGCGGCTCTGACTCCAAACTAGCCCTGGAATCAGCTCGGTAGAAAAGGGGTAATATTCATGAGACACCACTCAGACCATTTTGGAACCAATCTACTCTAAATCTGATTTTTTTTTTTTCCCCTCCCCCATCCACACCGCTCTTTGTTCGCCCACTGTTTCCACCTGCACTCACCTTTCCACCGACCAGCTCCCTCCTCAAATGAGTCATCAGATGGGGGGCGTTCCCATGATGCCCCCACAGCCTGTCATGTACAACCAGCCAGTCCTGAGACCCGCCAACCCGTTTGGGCCAATCCCAGGGACACAGGTATGTCTCAGAAACACATGTGAAACTGTGATGTACAGCTTTTGGGCTTCTGACTGAAATGGAGATCAATTTAAGATTAAACTAAGCAAGTCAGGACTGCCATCACCCTTTTTTTCCCTCTAATCTTTTCTCTAAGCTAACTTAATGGGCTTCAGGCCAGTTGTTTGTCCGTCTCTTAGCTGGATTATGCATAAACCACTTTTCAAAATTTTCATGAAACTCTGTAGGAAGATTAGGTACACATCGGGGAAGATCCCATCTGGTTTTGGAGCGGATAGGGATAAAGAAGCGGAATTTTATAGTTTTTCTTTATGCCCTGCTTAAAAAGGCCTTTTGCACAAGTTTACTTAGTTAAACAACTCTTTGTTCAATAAAACTTGAGTTGAAGGATGTGGCACATGGAAGACATTGAATTTTGGGGTAAATCCAGTTAATGGTATGGATCCATACATTTCTGTCACTTCCATTGACACTGGTGAAAGAGTGGAATATCTGCCAACAGTGGAACAAGTACATTTTGGAGCAGATCTGGCTGAAAAGGTGGATCCATGATTTGCTTTCATGCAAATTTCATTGCATGTCTTGTTGGATCAAATTACACAATGGCACAGCCGTAAGATCTTCCACACATCAAAATGTCATCTGGAGCCAAGTAATATTGCGAAACTGGGGGGTTCAAATGTGTTTGAAAAAAGGTCAAAAATAAATAAAAAATAACGCTATAGATTTTTATCTAAGATCAAACTGTGGAAGAAAATGTGCTGATACAAATGTGTGTCAAATTTGACATTTCTCCGGATGTTATAAAGTTAAATCCTGAGTGTTATATTGTTGTTTTTAATAACTATGAACCGCCACCAATTGAAAAGGAGAGACTGAAACGCCTTGGCGGAGTATTTGCTCCCAGAGTTGTCAAGTATTTATTCCAGACGATCATAAGATAAAAGCACTCCCCAAAATTGTCTAACAATTTCTCCACAATGTTAATTTTGCTTTTAGATTGTGACTTCAGATTGCCTGCACATTTGCGTCGTAATACTACAATCAGCACAGAGCGACTCTGCGATCAGCTACAAAAAAGTCTAATAGCAAATCTTTGTTTTATGAGATATTATGGGTTAATTTTAACCTCACCAAGTTCACGCTTCACCGCATTCATCTCAGTACGGCTTGAAGCTATTTTACTTACATTAACATGATGCATTAGCCCAAAAAAGGACTTTTCTTCCACTGCATGTCCAGTTCTCAACTTCAACAACCATTTAGTTGGACTTTTGAGACGGATCAGGGTTAATTACCATTAAAAGTTTTATGTGAACTAACAGGTGTTACAGAAGCTCAGAAAGCCATTAAAGAGAGCGACTTGAAATTTGAAAAAAATGGTACTTGCATAACTAACAAATCAGCTTTGACCTTTTCATGTTCTTGAGTAAGATGGTGGATGAAAAGCAGACGCCTGCATTCCACAGAATGTAACCGGTTTACTTAGCACTTTGAGATTTGATCCAAATGTAAAGTGCATTATAAATTAAATGTATTATTATTATTATTATTATTATTATTACTTATGCGAAGAAAGAAATGCCAAAAGTGCTTTAAATGACACGCGGCCAATTATGTCTGAAACTTGACTGAATATTATTAGATATAAGTATTAGATTTATCCTTTTGAAAATGTTGTTTAGTAGCAATAGCCGATCGTCTGTAAAGTGTAGGAAATCAGGCACTTTACCAAGTATTCAAGAGTCAAATGAAATACTTAATCACAAAATAACTCCAATGGGCATCCATAGATATAAAGTATTGGAGATTACAACTCTTATTTTTACAGTCTTCTGGAATAATTGGTGCAATTCTTTAAGGCGGTTCGAATCAACAACTTAAACTCGTCACGTTAATGAGGATGACGCTGGTTCAATTTTAAATCAACCAACAAGTGTTTTTCATAGAGAGGCTGCAGCTACAAGACTATCAGCAGAACAAACAAGTATATTTGACCAATTATTCCAAACGTAACGGTGTAATATAATTGCTTGCTGAGCACTCACGCCCCCTGAGAAGCTGTTTTCCTGGCACTGCAGCAGGTAAAATGCTTGGCAATAGATGCCTGAACATTTGATGAGATGTTTTGTGGACCTAAATTACCCTCCATTCTCTACTCCCTCTGCAGATGCACTTCATGTAGAGTTGATGTTGTAACCATGGCAGCAAAGCCAAGAGAGAGAAGGCGAGAAGGGCGAGATGGAAAGAAAGAGTCGAAGAAAACAAATCCAGTGCCGGAGGAAGATGGAAGACAACGGAGAGGAAAAGGGAGGAGAGAGGAAGAAGGAGAGAGGACCAGAGGGACTGATAAATGAGGAAATGCTTGTCTGTTTCCATGTCGCCCGACCCTCTAATCTCCTCTCCTCCCACAATGTGGCTACTGATCTCTCTCTTTGAATCTCCTGTGGTAGGGCGTTAGGGCGTCAGCGGCTCTGCATCAATCCTACTCATCCTCGGTTTGATTTGCCATTTCAAGCGGTGAACACAACCTGTGGTGACGCTGCAAGAGACAGACAAATCTACGAAAGTGCAAAAGCTCTATTGCCACTTCTTGACGTCCTCATTCCGATATTTACCTGTATAAAGAACTTCCCTCTCCATACCGCAACTGAATCGAACTTGGTGGACGCGTGTCTTTCTCTGATCAGATTGTTTGCTGGCACTTTACTTCGATGTGAACTTTGCCAAGGTCGTGTGTCTGTGTAGTTGATTTTAGCATCTTGTTTGGATTGGTTCCCCTGTTGTCACCCATCCCCCGATGTCAGATGTGATTGATTTGAATGTCTTTTTCTACATTTCAATGTGTTGCATCAATATTACCGTTTTTAATTCTTGATCTCCATTTGTTCTAAATTGCCAACTTCACATCGAGAAATTGGCGTGGAACGATGATTTCTGCGTGCACGCTTGTGTATGTGTGTATGGATGGACGTGGCCGTGTAGGGTATGTAATACGTGTTTCTCTTTTGGTACTTGATGTCATTGCTGTGTAACCAGGTACCAATGTGTTACTGCACTGGAACTAACTGATGAAAGCACTGAGCCAGACCCAGGTATCACGTTTGGATGTAAACCTCTTAAGACTAACTTTGCTAGTTGGGGGACGTGTTATACACACTGTGTATTTTGTTCCTCTTTTGCTCCTCTACAGCTGTGCAATATCATGCAATTTCATCAACTTCTTTTCCACACACTTGTAGGAAATGGAGAAAGTTTCCTGTTGTCCTATTGTTTTACTTTCACCGTCCAGATTATGTTTCTGAACAGAATGCCCTTTTATTTTTTTTATTTTAATTGTTTTATCTGTACTGCGCCAAAAGTAGTTAAAATGCACTGAGATGAAGAGCTAGAGAGGTGACTGGATATTAGTAAAGAGGTCATTCTCAGACCAGCCAATCAGACATCCAACTGCATGATTTTCACCTTGTAGTTCGTCCTGTCCAGAATGAGTCACTTGTGGAATCCTATTCACCCCAGGAATGATGGTTAAAGCATGTCTTCCCTCCACTTGGAGGAATTAAAGATATACCTAACAAAGAGAGGCACTAATGCATTAACATTCACAGGCAGGACAAGTCAAACACCTGTTAGAAAGCAACTCTGGGTAATGTCTGTCGATCACAACCTGAATAATGCCTACAGATTAATTTGGACGGCCAGAGATGGGAGGCTTTAATGAGTCGTGAAATGTTAATGTGGCTTTTCTGGCAGATCCAAGGTCAAGTCAGACCCACAGACGGACGATATATATAGCACAAACCTTCAACGAGGGGACAATGCTCTGCTGCACAAAAAAAATCATTGCTGGGATGTACAGTTGAAAGGGGCAATAATCGATCGGTGATGAAGTTGTTTTCTATTGACTGTGTCTGTTCTATGTACATGTAGTGTACGTGTGTTTGTGTGCAAATGCCTTCTCATAGAGATAAACAGGGTCCTGTTCCTCGGTTAGAGATGAGCTGATAATGTGCTACCGTAGCAGTGAGTGTTATTGTAACCGTGTCTGTCCAACCCAACATCCAATGAAGGTGGCTCGAGGATCACTCATCTGCTGAAAAAAAAAAAAAACACAAAAAGGAAAAACCATCAGAGGGGAAAGTGATGTAATGCGAACCTCTTCAGACAGTCGGAACTGCAAACGCTGGTGTTCCTTAAAAAAACTGAGAATTGGTAGCTGCACACAAAAACAATCTCCCCGCAGCTGCAACTCTTTAAAACCAGCGGGGCGAATCTTCAGCGTTAGATATCGTCACCAGGCAGGCAGATATCCTGATATTTCTAATTAAGAGGCCAACTGACATTTAGATATCTCTTTCGGAGAAACTTCCCTCATTACTTGTTGTTCCAGTGACTTGTCTCCATCGGCTGATTGCTATCCTCATTGTTCACTTCACTCCCACAATGCAGCTTGATCCATCCCGGGCCAACTTCTGACTGTTACTGTGTCTTCTGTAAATAGGCAATGCGTTCATGTGTTTTAGACGTGCTCTCTCTGTAAAGTGATCGAAGCCCCATTTGGATGACGTACTGTACGTGGGACAATTTATTGCTGTATCTGTGTTTGAATGGTTGTATTTTGAAGGTGTCATCATCCAGGGATGGGTGGGTTGGCGGGCAGGTTTGATTTTTGTGACGTGTCCATCTGGAGGAGGAAGAGGGTGGGATCTATGGGGGGCGGGGGGTCCAAGGGTAAACTATCACAACTGGTCTATACCAAGAGTGTCTTCATCAAGGAAGTGGACAGGGCAGGGTCTGTCCTCTTCGAAACAGGAACATTTTTTTGCACCAAAGTCATCATCAATGCGCAGCTTCTTCTTATTCAAGGTCACTACGAATGGATGCTATCAGAACTCAAAAAGATTTTTTTTTCTTCTTTTTTTTTTTTTTAGAGACAAATGATCTTTTTTGCATGATTAAGTGTCGTCTTTTTATTGGCTTGTGTGCCTGGTAAAAGCATGACCATTGTGTGGACTTTCACTTAACGGTGTGTTTGGAAAATGTTACGGAAATTTTTTTTTCCATGAGATTTTTTTACTTACCTCTTGACGATGTTCATTGACATTCATAATCAACTGTTTTACAGTGCAGGCTGAGTAACGGTTTGAAGGCTGCCTCACATGCAGAAATGCAACTTGCAAGTAACCCATCAAACTTCAAAACCGGTTACCATAACTGCGTCTTTGTAAAACACCATGGACGTCATTGCCAGTTCTCACCTAGCTAGCTCGACATTGCAGTCTTGTAAAATCGTTCTTTATTAAAGCGTTGCTATTTTCAACTTGTTTGAAAGCTCGCTCCTTTTTCGTACTAAGCCAGCAGCATCCTGAAAGTCTAAGTACTGTAATCTGTTTGTTCTAGTCCATATTGTGTGGTGGTCTTAATGTGTTTGCCCAGTCTCGTCCTGTCTGTTGTCCTCAACTGGATGACCTTCCAAGTCATCCTCCAAAAGCACGTACTGGTTTCCTAAAACAAGCTTCCACTTTAAGGCAATTTTGTAAATATTGGGGGAGAGGACTTGGTTAGACAAGTTTTGTTAAACCGGCATCTGAGAGAAGATGGGTGAAAGGTCTCTCGCTAAATTTTAGCATTCCATTGTCTCAATTCTTGTGTACACTTATTTTTATTACAGATCATTTAATAATCAAGAATGTTCATAGCCTTAAAGGGAAAGTTCACATGAAATGAAAAATACAATTGTTATCTCCGAAAGTAATATTAAACCAGATTAAGATTTAGTCTGAGTTTGAGATGTCTGCCATCATTAATATAATGGAACAACAAATACATCTGATGAGCTTAATGTCTATCTCTGGTTTTCAACAAGTTGTCTGTTGGACAATCTAACAAAATGTTAGACATTGAAACGGGAGTTAGATTTTAGAAACATACCGGCTAAACTTTCATGTTGGATGAGGCAATGTTCGAGTCCCAGTTTAGTTAATTCACAGAACTTTAAAACTGAGCTCACCCAAAGCAATTATGGGAATTTAAGTTTCAATACGTACAATATTAGACACGTTATTTAAAATTTATTGCCAGATTAAATCAAAGCCAAGACCTAGTTCTATTGTTTTACAAATATGAAGAATTATTAGAATCCATCGAACAAACTATAATTGTGTTCCTGTGCCTCGTTTGAAATGGATTTTGAAGCATCAGGACTCGTACATAATAGCTCAACGTATATTAGATGTTTCCCTTCATGTCTCTTAAAATTCAGTATGATCACATTTTAAAGTCCCACGGAAAAACCCTTAACAAACCATAACCTGGTTACTCAGGAGAATCCAAGGAGCTTGTTGATCCATCTAGTCCCACGATGTTAAGAGAAGGAAGATGGCTTTAAAAGGCTGATATTTCCCAAACTCTTGCACCTCACACAGAAGCCATCTTGATGGCTAAGCAGCATTACAAGTAAACATGTATTCTGGATTTTGCTGTAAACCATCCCTTATGTTTTAAGCTCCCTTTAAGTCATTTTTAAGGGATATTTTTTTAAATAAATAACTATGGTAAACAATATTTCATTTAAAAATATTCTTGAACAGATGAGATCAATAAAAGCATCTAGTCGGCACAAAATAAAACTCCTGCATCACATTGAGACTTCATGAAAAGGACAGGAAGTAAAAACATGTCAAGATGTACTTACAACAATGAAATGCTCAGAGTCCAGTATTTTCCATTATTGACTGTCTCAAGTGTGTGCAGGGACTTACATAGAACTTCGTCATCAAAACTACTTCACATTCCACTCCGAAGGCTGGCAACCAGACATGCACGTAACCAGAGGACTAACTGCATGTCCATGTCGTTTTGCCAGTGAAAGGTGGATATAGTTCCCCCCTCCATCCTCTGTCCATAAACACGCTGTCATCTATTACATCTGGCCTGTGTAAATGAATTCACTACACTTGGTTCCGTCTGTAAACTTCATCGTTGCTGAGGGATGAAACTCGGTGTCCATGAAAAGGTCTTGTTTGAAGGGAGTGAGATGCCATACCTTCAATTTCTTTTCTTTTTTTAAATATGTATATGAAAGTGATTGAATTCTCAAACGGTTTGGATCACTATAAAACCTTTGTATTTTTATTTGAAAACCATAGGTGGATGTTTTTGGAAGAAAATGGAATAAAACATCTGACGCTAAGCTCTTTAGCGTCCGTTAAATCAACAAACAAAACAATGAAACAGATTTTATCAATTGAATTCAGAAAGGCACATAACATATCCACACAGAAACTATAGTTCAGTCGAAATTTATTTAATGATAATTAAACATTTCAAAGAACATAGGACATAATGTAATTTAAAACAAATGGAGGTTTGTGTTCATTGTCATTCATACAAGTTGAATGTGGCATCAAAAAACTTTGTTCTATGGGGAGGGGGAGGAGGGCATTGAACCAGCAACCGATCCTGAGCCAGGTTATTCAACTTTGAAATGAAGGGCCAAAAGATGTGCTCTTAAGCAAGGCACTTAACCCCGAAGTGGCCCAGGGTGCTTTTACAAAAACTAAAACAACCCATTTATAGCTCAATATCTGATGTCCAGCTCTGGCTGCGATTGCCGGGTTCTCTTGAATGATGGGCTGTTGGATACGGGACGTACTAACAACAGCAAGACTGCTTCAGGTGGGGTTTGGTTTAAACTAAAAGACGTGTCCTCCGAATCTTGAGTATGTGCACGTGCGAGTGGTCTGTATGAGGCAGGAATGTATGAGCAGCGTATGCTTAGGTAAAAATGGAGGGATGTGAACAAGATCAAAAGCAGGAAAAAAGGTTCTTTCCCAAAAGAAAGGAGAACGGGATCCATTTCCAAAAATCTGAAATCCTGACAAAGAAAATTCCTGAAGGCAGGTAAGGAAAAGAGAGGTTTATCTGTGTTAATGTGAGACTGTGAGTGTGTACGCGTGTTTCGGGGAGGGGCAGGAGTGTGTGGTCTGAGTGTTTACCTTAGTAGGGGGAGGGGGCACCCCATCGTCCACAGCATTTTCAGGCCTAACGCTGCTGTTTTCCCCATCCCACGCTACAGCTGCGTGTGGCGTACGTCCAGGGCAAGGGCTCAGTTTGGCTCCCTCCCACTCTAGCTGCAATAATCAGCAAGAGGAAGAAGGTGGCTGGAGCAGCAGCAACAACAATGCATGCAACTAACAGTTCACATGGGAGGAGCAATGTGGAAAAGCTGGGTGTGTGTGTGTCACTTAAAGCTAAGAGAGCACTAACAACTGCCTAGGCGAGTAAGAAATGAGATGAGTAACTAGTGTGTGGTACAACCACAGACGAAACATGAATTACAGGTGGAATCAGGTGTGCATAAGTACCATTTGCACATGTAAGTCTGTTTCACATGAGTAGACCAATTTAGAACACATCTCTATAGAACGGTGAGATTCTCTGGGTGTGATGCGAGTGTAGAGAAAGCCATTGATTCTGTGTCAGAATGAGGTTTGTGCGATTCTGGTGACATCAGAGGAGGGACAAGGACATCGGCTCTTCTCACTGCCGCTCGGGGCAAACAGCCTCGGTGATCACTCTCAGCAGTGACACTTTATCCACACAGTCAACAACCCTACGCTCCCATCTACAACAGCACCAATTATCCACTACCACCTCTTTTCATATTTAAATCTCATGCAACGTCCAACAGTACAGCCTGTTTAGTTTATGCAGTCCTAAACTCACTTCATGATTAAAGCCTGACTAAGCTCCACAAATTGAAACCGCTCCATAGTCCCTCTGGTCGTCTCCAAAAATGTAAAAAGAAATACAATCACAACATTTGGATAAACAGGCAATGTTCTCTCTACTCAACCAAATGTCGGACTGCATTACTTCTTCAGTTTAATATAAGCGTTTAAGTATTTACACAAGAATTGAGTTGTGTATTTTCCAGTATAAAACCCAAGCTCAACATTCCCAACAAAATCAACAATGGTTGCCAAAATGGGCAAAGGTACGACGGCATGTGACCGGAACAAAAGCTAAGGATAGGAAATGATTATCTACATTTTCTCAGATCAGTTTTAACAACTCAAATATTTACATAGTGAACTAAAATAAAACCAACACAAATCTGATTTTTTCATCTATAAAAGAAATAATTGAAAACTTGAATTCAACTGATAATTACTAATATTGGAGGAACAATGGGCAGTATTAGGGATGGGCCGGTGTCCAAATTTTGTTTGATTTTAATTCCGTATGGGGAACCTTGCAAATGAATGAGATTTCCATAAAGATATTCCTGCAACCGTTAGAAAATAAAGCCTTGAAAAAACCGAAGGGCTTCTGTCCAACAAGAGGTCTTTAAATTTGAAACAGATATGGTCTTAATTTTGTATTGATGTAATTTAAAAGCAGATCAGAACAAGGCTATGTATCATAAAGCTAGACAGAATTACCCTCTCACAATCCATGACATCTCTCTGGTCAGAGAGTCTAGTCGACTCCACCATACGTCATTCTGTGGCTCCGAGATAATAAGCTTTTTGCCGAAGGTTAGCTTATTCTACAAAAGGCTACGATCCCTTTCCATCTACACCTGAAATAAAACCGGTTAACGCTCATCACCAACTAGAAACACAGCCAACCCTTGGATGCAATCCTTTTCCATTACTCGCTTTTCAGCTAAGTGAAATCATTCTGTCAATACAGTCAATTGATGTAATCATTTTAAGTCTTTACAAAAAAAAAAAAAACTGGTTGATGCACTACTCACATACATACATGTCATTTCAGTTGTACTTCTCTTCTAGTGAAACCTTTTTACCTATTAGGCCGCTAAATCTCGGGACAGAGTGGCTGCTTCTACGCCAACAATATGTGAATTTTGATGTTTTGTTTATTTATTGATTTGAACAGAGAAATGTGTAAATATATCAAGCTGAATCTGTCTATGCCAGGGGAGTAAAAATAGGGCCAAGTACAATGGGGGTATTTTTCTGTTTGCCAGTTTATCCGATTTAGAAGGAACAAAACCTTTTAATAATCCTCTTCTTCATATTATGCCTACCCGAAACATGTTCTTAAAGTTATGCTTAACTCTCATGAATTTTACACGCTAATTTTATGCAGAGACTCTTGATACAGTTCAAACAAAACTCTCGTCTTCTCCAATGATATCCTTGTCTTTGAATCTAAATTGCCCCAACATCAACAAGGACCCAACTGTGCCTAAGAACAACCAACAGAAACTGTTAATGAAAATAATCAAGTTTTAACTTCTTCGTCCCTACATCTTCAAAGGCCTTTATCACCCATATAATATCCCACTTAAACAAACATCAACTTACAGCAAGCCAATGACTGAAAAGGTTAAGATGACTGATGATGTAAAGGGGACATGCCTCAGATTTAAAGTACATTCGAAGGGCAACCTTTGCTCCCTCTCTGATTTTGTCTTTAACTGTCCCTTATGTAAATAATACGCGCGCACACATACACACACTCACTCACACACACACACACAAACACACACATCTGAAGTGTGGTAATAGTGTTTGGGCATGGGACTATCGATAAGGGGGTTCTGGCGTGTGGTAAGGGTAATCGTGGCGGGGGGGCATGGGTTGCCCGTGTGCGGGTGTCTGCTCATACGGTGTGGATGTGGAGTAGCTTCCAGCTGCTGTGTAAGATCCGGCCGAATCATATGCTCCTGCTGCCCCATAGCCTGCAGATGAGTCATAGCTCCCTGTCGCGGCATCGTAGGTTCCAGGTGCAGCGCTGTAGCTCCCAGATGAGGCGTTGTAATTTCCAGAGTTGTCGTATGTTCCTGGCGGTGGATAGTTTCCTGATGTGGCATAAGTCGGGGGTGCCGAGTATGTCCCTGGGGGCCCGGTGTCGGTGGTGGAGGCCTGTGAATCTGTGGTGGCTGGAGGAGGGGGTGGTGGAGGAGGGGGATTGGTGTAGGCATACTGGAGGTACTGGTACTGTTGCTGGTACTGTTGATACTGTTGATATTGATGCATTTGCTGGTAGTACTCCGAGTAAGACCTGAAGTAGAAAAAAAGGAACTTAAACTCAATTGATTTATAGATGGATTGATTGAAACTCGTCATGAACAAGAGTTTTTATGAAACTGTGTCTTAAATGATCGCAGCAGAGTAAACTGCCTTCTATTACGTGTGCACATTATTGCATTAAGTGTACCTAGCGACAGGATCTGATCCTTCCGTTGTGTTTGTGGCCGCTGGGGGCTCTTCGGGTGCTCCTGGTGGTGTTGGCAGCAGAGCTCTACGTTTTGGTCGTATCTGAGCAAAGGAGCCCGGAACAGGGTCTGGGAGAAGGGGGGCTCTGTTCCCTCTGATTGGGCTGCGATCCCGTTCGTTCTCTGAGGTTGCTGTCGTCTTTCGTCCTGCCTGCTGCTCTGCTAGAACCTTGCGTGCGGAAATGTAAGCAAATGTACTTTAAAAAAAAAGTCAAATGCAAAACATAGATGAAAAAGCAACATTATGCAAAATGTATTCAAAAAATGTAATGATAAAAAAAAAAAACACCTTTTGTCCCTCCTGAAAGAACTTGGCTCTTGCCGCTTCGAAAAACGTCGTTGGATCTGGAACTGTTGTTTGCTCTACTTCTTCAACGGCGGCAATAGGCCCTGTATTGTGATTGGTCATATCTTGGTACACCTGGTCAGCAACAGTTCCATACACCTGGCTGGCGAGGGCACCGTATATCACCCCATCTGCTCCTTTAGCACTGGTAATGCCTTTTAGCGCAGCGTAGGTGGGATCAAAGGATGTGGTGTTGTAGAATGAGTTATGGACACTTTGTTGAACCTGTAAAGAAAGATTGGGGAGGTGGGGGGTGGAGAGACATTTTTTAATAGCTCAAATTTGATTTCTTTACACAACAATATTTGGGTTAGTCGTGTGAAAGCATTTTTCAACAAAGAATATGAGTGATAGTAATTCTACCAATAAACACTGCAGCGAATGATTACATTGATTGATGATGAGGCTCAGAGAGGTTATTTTAGAATCAGCATTCATCTAAGATTTGAGGGGATGTTCTGGTAGAGAAGTGACTCACTTGTATGGGTAGTCCTGCTGCAGCGGCTGCTGCCGCTGCTAGCACAGCTGCTTGGCTCTGGTGATGCTCTAGTGAAGGAGGGGGTCGTGGAAGAAGCCCACCTAAAAAGAGAAAGGACAGAAAACATCTTGACATAAGCAACCTTCAACATTCTTATTACACGTTGAAGACTATATGTTAAGGAAACAAGGTATTCTTCTCGTCTGGTTATACCTGCTGAATTTCCACCCGAAACAATTTGGTTGATCAAAGGTTGGGCCTTGGACAGCTCGACAGCCAACTGACGACCTTTGTACATGGTCCCATTGAGTGCTTCAATTGCTGAAAGAGCATCCTCCTTTCTCTCCATATGCACGAATGCATAGCCAACATTTGAGCATAATCTGGCTGTAAAGTAAAAGGCAGGCACGGATGTCAGCATGATTTCAAGATATACTTAATCCATCCTATATGTTCATTATCACATTTTGCTAAGAACTATTGACCTAAGGATCCCATCTGTCCAGATGTAATTGGGTCCTAAAAAACACTAGAACATTGTTATGTAATGAGATTACTCAAATTACTCATGCAAATCTTTTTATCTTAATCAATAGCACAACTAATATATATATATATATATATATATATATTTCTGTTGCACCATCAGCAAAACTGTGAGGTTATTTTAACACAATTAATGAATATATTACTATTTTTGTTGTGGGTTTCCCTCCTATGTTAAAAAATTAAGATTAGGTACCTTTAGAAAAAAAACTTCAAATGTTAGTTGAATGCCAATTTTTTCCCCTCAGGATTTATGTCATAATAAAAATCATGGAACATTTATTCTGTCTCACCTTTGACTTTATCACAGTCCAAAACTCTCCCAAAGGTTGAGAACAGTCCATGCAAGTCATCTGCTGAACATGTAGCGCTGATGTTGCCCACAAACACTTTAGTGGAGTTGGGTGGGCGTGCACGAGACTCCTCAACCACCAAGGGCCTGCCTCTGTACTCTTTGCCATCAAGATGCCTTATGGCCCTGTAAGAGTAAGAAAAGATTCATCTTTGTCTTCATCCTTAGTTGAACAGCAGATGACATTAGCAGTTATACTATATCATAGATATGGATGGCCCATAAAACTCATAAGTCCAATAATCAGGGAAAAAGAATTGGAGTTAAACCACATTTTATCATCCAAATCAGTAGTTTAGTTTTTTTGGCTTATTCCATGCATTGTATGTGTTTATCTCTGCTATATCACAAGGAAATGTATGTGCGCATTGGTACAAGTCAATGGTATATTATGACATATTTATGATCGTACCATTATTGCACCAACATTTGTGATTTGCAGACAATATTGTAATCATTCTGTATTCCAAAATTCATTTTCTATTTTTACTGAATATTACACTGTATGTTACACTATGTTTATTTTATTATGGACATACACAATAAAAATAATACGTTTTTACAAGGCACGCATTAACACAAAGTGCTTTGCAGAGATAAATTACTAAGAAAAAGTAAACAATTAAGGCTTACCTGTCTGCTGCCCCCTCTCCCTTCAGGGTAACAAAAGCATATTGTCTCAACAAAGAGCAGGTATTGATCTCTCCATATGGAGCAAAAAGCTTAGTAAGCTCATCATGAGTTGCGTCTAACGGAAGGTTCCCCACAAACAACTTCACGTTTTCACCGCTCATTGCTGTATCAACCAGGCATCTACAAAAAATACAGGATGTATTGGGCAAATGGTTATTTATGTTTAAATAAACTTGCTCCTGTACCTTAATGTACGCATATGACAAGATTGCAGATCAGCTGCAGATAAAATCTACACTTTAAAACTAAGGCAAACTTCACTTTAAATTTACTAAAAATTATTAATTCATCAACAAAAATGAAATCATATTTAATTCATGATGTGATGTTTTTGGAAGTGTGTTTTAGTGTACCTTGTAGTCACTTTTCCTTTTTCACGTAGCCTACCTTGCAGTGCAATATAATAGTCCCATTCGGTTTTACTCATAAATGTAAAAAAGGAACGTTTTAGAATTCTTGCATTAATATGTAGGCCAATGCAACTGCTGCAGATGTTACAGAAAGAGGTAATCTGAATACTTAACACTGTTGAATAGTTTTGTCTATAAAATCATCAGTCTGTATTGGGCATTGTTGGGTTCCGCCTTAAAATTAAGTTTTTAAGCATTTTCCAGATAATACAAGATGCTATGCAATAGTTAAATTTAAGTAGGTGAATCTTCTCAACCAATAAAGAAGTATGCTACAAAAACACGAGTATAAAAATGTAATCTGATAACTAGTAACTACAGCCGTCAGACAAATATAGTGGAGTAGAAAGCATGTGATTCCCCTCCGTGATTTAATCGAGTAGATTAAAAGTAGGTTTAAAGTAGAATAAAATAATTAAAAATTAAGTTAAGTACAAGTACCTCAATCGTGTATTTAAGTTTAAGACTTCAACGTACTTAGTTACTATGCACCATTGCTTTTGATTTCAATAGATCGTTCATGTACAGACAGAATTGTAAAAGAAATGTCACAACAAGCGGGATTGTCAATTTAATAATTCCTCTTATTAGTTATCAAGTAAACCATTAAAAGTGCATTGACTGTAGCTAGTCGACTATAACTAGCAAAGGTAGTAAACCCTCAAACTTTCGCGGCTAAAACTGAACCAATGAAGTTACAGACGGCACTACAAATTTGCTATGTTAGCTAGCTACAGTGAATCAAACAAATAATACATGGTATGTTGAGCCAAAATGTGGCCCATCGTTAAAAATGAAACCCAGCAACCGTTACACGTATGACAAGAACATGAAAACTACGGTCGCGAGCCATTTTGTTAAAACGCAAACATTGACGATATAGCTACGACCAGCTAAGCTAGCAAGCTAATGGAGTTGAATAAGAACATAGTCGTTAGTGGTGGAAAACGTTAGCTTAAATCGGCGCTCTACCACTGTTGTGAGTCATCGAAAATCATTTTATCTACCGTTAATCATATTATGTTTCTAATTTTGTACAACACGGAGAAAAACGTCTAATAGTCCAGCACATAAGCTAAAAAGACTTCTTACCCAACGCGGTCGTGGAGCTGTATTTCAAACCTCATATCCGGTTCCGGATGTTGTTCGGTATTATTTTAAACGAGATCGCCTGGGATGCCGTTCCACACGTTTTTATTTTTGCGTAGAAATCACACGACAGCGCAACGACGAAAACTCTTCTCTAGTATGCACCCTTTTGTGTTTATTCTGAACAAGACCGTGATGGAACCAATCCAGTGGTGTTTAAAATAGCAATAGCTGCGAGTAAAGAAACGATGACGTCTTTTGTGACGTACTACATATGAGCCGTAGTGTGCGTTCAAAATTATTTTAAGTAAAACCTCACCTGAATTACATACCAAGTATAAACTTAAAATAGCCCAACATCAATCAAGTGTATTTGCACAACCTTTGTTTCTGTGGACAGTTAAGACCTAAAATAATTTTCACTGTCAGTAATATTGTACCTGTTACTATATGTGAGTAATTTGTATTGTTTAATGTATATGTAAAAAAACCAAAACAAACAAGGTTTGTATATTCGCATTCTTCTTTGAAATCAGTTTCGTGTTCCGCATTTTGGTCTGGCATAGGTTTTAAGTCGGATGCCATTCCTGACACAAAGCCTCCCGATTTATCCGAGCTTGGCACCAGCACTAAGAACACCGACTTGTGACCCGTCAGTGGCTGGGTTGTATAAAAAGTCCAGCTACTGAATATTTCTTTTTTGCCTGATTTTTTTTTATTATAAAAAAGGCTATGCAATTATTATATTACAGTAACACCATGAAACAAAACAATGAATGACTTTGTAGCACTCTCAAAGTGCTACAAAGTAAAAGCAGATAAAAGCATCAATAACAAATTAAATAATAATTATATAAAAAGAACTATTGGCACCCTTTAAAAAAAAACAGAGAAGCAAATCATGTCCTTATTGTCAATATTGTCGATACCCATGATCATTAATACAAATTATAGACAGAAATCTAACCTTTGACTCGAGTAACACAATTAAGAAAACATTGCCTTCTTACTATAAAACAAAAAGTATGTAAAACGTGTGCCATAAGTGTTGGCACACCCTACATTTGCAACAATAACAGCCCTAGTCTACTTTTGTAGATTTGTGATGAGATTTGAGAACACGTGGTTAAGATCTGAGACCATTCCTCCATACAGAAATTCTCCGACTTCATCAGATTCTGAGGTCGCTGCTTGTGAACTGTTCTCTGCAGCACATTCCACTGATTTTTTAGGGGGATTAGGTCACGTGACGTTGTTAATATGGTAAAACCTTTATTTTTTGATCTTTGAACCATTCTTGGGATGATTTTGAGGATTTACTGTGGCTCATTGTCCAGCAAATGGTAATCCTTGAGGGCTGAATCGGAAGCAACTGGACTTATTTTTTTAAGTTGCAGGCATCCCACCTCTGATCATATGAGTCTTCCTCAGTTCTAATTGACTGGTGGAGAGCGAGACATTCAACCACTTGTGAGGTGGTTAATAACTTGAGAGTTTCTGCCTGTACAATTGACCACCACAATATACTTACCACCTCACAGGAAGTGGTTAATACAAGAGAGTCAGCAGATCACTTGTGTTTATTTGAGCACCCAGAACTATTGGGGTCGTTAGGGTTAGTGGAGACCCATGGTCAAGGTTACCTACAAGATCATGTGACTCACTGGCATAAACATGATACAAACATGTATGGTGGTGATACAGTTTTTCAGACATAACTGCCTTAACATTGGTCCAATTTAGTCCAGATTTGGGGCACATGGATTGACTCCAGGAGATATATCATGTAGATTTGAATTTTAATCTAATAGTTCATATTTTACTCACCTTTGCTTTTTTGCAAAAAAGAAAACAAATTTTTAATGCTCCTTGCCAATCATGTTTCTGATAATGTCTTAAATGGCTTATATGAATGTACACAAGGATATCTATCTTGGATATATTATTTCATTATAATAGTTCATATTTTACTCTTGAGGGGGAGATTTTTCTGGGAAACAGTTTCCAGTTTTAACTCATATGGATCCACACAAGGAAATCTGTCTTGTTTTATTATTGTATTTATATTCATTATTTAGTCACTATGGGATCTTATCTTAGTGAATATTGCTGACTTCATAGATATAGGTTGAGTCAGTAAGGACTGTTTGAGATTACATAAATCTCAATTCAATCTGAAAATGATTAGGAATGGATGGATGGATGGATGGATGGAATGAATCTTTTTTAATGCCCAAAAGGGGAATTTAAGTCGTTGCAGCAGCTCCAGCATACAGGCATTCTAAAGGTGTCTAAAAACGAAGACATACTATATAATAGGACTAAAAATGAAGACATATTATATAATAGAACATCTTATATACATGTTTAGATAAACATTATATATAAACATATATATATGAAATTCCTGCTTGAAATGCAGATGCAATACAGCTCAAAACTATGGAGCCCATAGTTCTATAAAGAACTACGTTTTACTCACAAAAATGTTTTGCTCTGATCAAAGCTGCTTGCTTGGCTGAAAAACGGGCTACGAATTGAAAAAAGGTTGAGAATCAAAGGACTATATATTGTCATTGTCAAAGTCGCTCAGATCCTTATTTGTTGCTATTTTTCCTGCTTCCAATACATCCACCTGGACGACAAATAATTCACTTGCTGTCCAACATATCCCACCCACTGACAAGTGACAAGATATTCAATGTTATTCTCACTTCAGCTTTCAGTGGTTATATTGTTTTGGCTACTCGGTATAGTTTTACAATTTTAAGATTTAAAAAAGATTTTTCTTAAATTGAGCAAAGAAAGAAAAGAAAAAGAGTGGCAGTAACACATTACTTGACATGTGGACACGTGAGCAGAGCTCCTATGAGGGGATTTATATTTCCAGGTGAGCTCCGGTGGGAGGAGCCAAAGAAGATATCCGGATCTGTGCGCACAGGTTTTGACTGGCCAAAGTGGAAGAATGCTCTTCATGCCGAAGTGGATAGAAGACGGTGAAGCATGCCACCATAAAGCTGAGTGGATTTAAAAAAGAGAAGGACCGGGCGTGAAGTAGAGATAACCATGGTAATGTAGTCACGAGTCTCGCGCTGTAAACACTTTGCTTAGATGGAACACGCAGACTGCGCAGGAATTTGGTGAGGAAATGAATAAGCAGTAGAGAATCCAACACAGCTGTAGTGACAGAACAATCTAAAATATGTTTCATCAGTAATTTACTTAACATCACCAGGGGCAGAGTTGTATGTCTATATATCATTTCTATTTATAAGTTTTCTATCAATCTGGTCCTAATTCATTCAGCTCTGTCTGAACTTCACCAAGTTTGGACTTGCTGCCTCAATCCAGGTGCTTCGATTACACAGGTGGGTGTCTGAGTGTGGAGTCTTCCCTCCCATCTTCCTGGGTTGGCTGATAATCATCCCCTGTAGCATACACTCAAGAGACTCAAAGACGAACTACTGATTATGTGCAAATTTTCTTGCACAGTTTGTCTTACAAAAATTACATCCGGGATTTTGTTCCTGATAAACCTTTTAATTATTTTAATCTGTAAAAATAATTAAAAAAAAAAGAAGAGACATACCTAGAAACCGATATATCGGTATAGAAGACGAGGAATCAGTGTGGGCTGAGGCCCTCACTCAATCAAGTATAGTGGTTTATGAGAGCATACATCAATCCAGTTTAATTTAATCAATATAATAGCAATATCGCAGACATTTGTCAGAAGATGAAGAGGAGGGATGAGCTCTACCTGATGAAACCCCACAATATGGTTTATTTTATGAGACTTGATTAGTCATACCCTCAGGAACCATCATGTACGAACCAGATGTCGTCCTGTGTAACTGCAGCCCACCCCTCTTTAATAATCTCCAGTACAAATTGGGGACACACTAGCCTGGCATTAGCAAGGTCGTCGGGTTCAAAGTCCATCGAGACTTAGACGATTTCTTATTGCTTTGTCTTGTGCGGGCCTGTAATGGGTGCCAATGGTCTCGGCTGCTGTTCTGCTGGTCGGAACCGGTTTCTGAGGTAAAGCCGGCTGATTTGTTAGTCCTGTCTTTGGGCCTTTACACACGTTCAGCCAGGGCGCGGGCGGCCAGTCATTGTTCTGCTGGCTGTTCCAGTATACCAGTGGTACCGTCGAACATCATACTGCCCCAGCCATGGCATCCAAGTCAATTTCCTCCCAATAATAGCGATTGGCTAATTTACCAAGGAATGGGCATTTGGGATTAGTTGGATGGAGTTATTTTGCCAGTTTGTGGAAAAATTATCGTTTCAGGCACGGTACTGCTCACCAGAATCAAAGTCAAAGGTGACCTAATGTTTAGTATTTTTCTCCAAACCTGTCCAAAACTTGAATGTTCAACCAGTTTTCTCACATTTGGTCAAGATGGAAGAGAAATGTTTTAATTAATATTTAGCCTGAACCCTAGTTTACTGTCCGGTTTCTTCACAGGGCCTGCGGTTCCTCAGGGAATGGATCACAAGCACAGAACTAATTTTACAACTCATTGGTTGTACTGTATACGATTTGTTCTTGATGATTAAATGCGATAAAAAATAAACCTACAGAGCGTATTCATGTTCAACACAAGAACAATATGGAACCGTGTGTGTGTGTGTGTGTGTGTGTGTGTGTGTGTGTGTGTGTGTGTGTGTGTGTGTGTGTAGATGGCACAAGAAGAGCCGCTGTATGATTTCCCAGAACCCAGTCAGCAATCAGAGCGCAAGTTCTTGGGGCATCAAAGGAGTCAGGGCTCCCTGAGAAGCATCAGCGTTCTGGACCGTCTCCTGCTCACAGTTCCTGTCTGGCTTCAGATGTCAATCAACCCTGCCACGGCACTGCACATTCTACAAAGGGAGCCTCCTGGGGTCAGAACCAAGTCCGATTAAATACAAGAAAGTGCATTATTTTTCTGAAAAGCAAGCTCTCACGTTCTACGTATTCCTCTGGCCTTCTCTGCCTTCTCTCACTCTCCATATATCACACAATCATGCATAAACCCAGTGATCACCTGTGCTGTTCTGCAGAACTTCCTGGTGCGTAAGTCTCGTACGTCCCAGAGAAATGTTCTGTGTGTGCGTTTGGCTGATGACACCGTGCCGTTCTTCGTTCAGCAGTTCGGGATCAGGGAGGAGCAGTCCAGTAAGACATACAGAACCAATCAGCTGTCCACTCTCATATAAAGATCTTTCACATGTTGAGATTTGCTTCAGTTTCATAGATTTCCACATGTTGTACGCTGAAATCAGAGAATGCACTTATGATCTGTCAACATTTTCATCCAGTAATTGTTCCTGGTTTCCCTGCAAGTCTCTGCAAGTTTATTTAAATGCTGAATTGAATGGAAACCAATTTATGCATTCTTTATGAAATGTACTAGAGTGCTCCTTTAACAAAGCTTTTCTCCTCTATGGCATGATTTGAAGCTTTTTAGCTTTACGATCTAAACAAATACCACTTTCCAGCGTTTTCCTGCTCACACTGTTTTGACATTCATGCACCCACTATCATTACATATGAGACACCGGAGGCGGGGCAACTATATCAATGATACTAACGACCCTCTGCTCCTCCAAAAAATCCTCACGCCTCTCAATGTTTTCCTCCACTCGCAGCTCTGTCTCTGGAGACTTCTGCCATAAGCTTTCCAGATCTACCGAGACTCATTTCCTTCTACTGTGTCAGCAGGTAAAATCTTGTCCTCCTCATTTTTACGTCATCCCTCCACTTCCTCATTCCTCAGCTCTTCGCTGCGAAAACCTTGCTCTGTTTCTCCAGCATCTTTTTCTGCATAATGCCATCCACTTCTTCCTGCTCTTCCAGAATGTTAACTCTCAGTATGTTGATCTAGAAGAACAAACAAGAATGTGAGTGTCAGTACTTCCTCTTGTCTGTGTGTTAGAGATGTGCTACCCTTCATTCTGGAGCTTCCTGAGGCCATCTCAAAGGCAACATCCCACAAGGAACTGGAGTCCATCTCACACATGGGAATAGGTTAGTAAAGAAGCTGCAGTAAGTTTGTGATCTCAACCTGAGATACACCGGTCTTAAGGGATTCCTAAATACCAAATTCATAAATATTGTCTGGTTTTGGACTGTGGGAAGAAGCTGGGGCGCCTAGAGGGAGCTTGAGCAAACTCCACAGAGAAAAGTTCCTGGGCCCAAAATGGAATTGCTAAAAAATAACACTTAATATACATATTACATTAAATGGGTTCTAGTCTAGTGTTTACAGATAATGGATGAATGTATTTGTTATTTTCATTGATATCGTCGTTATATTTCTACAGCGTAATCATTTATTTCAACTACAAAGTGAAACAAATAGGCATTATTGTATGTGAAATTATTGTATGTGAAAAAATGTTTTTTTTATTGTTTTTTTATATTTAAGAATTCTGGAATTCCCACCTAAATTTCCGGGGGCCGCGTGAGGCGCCGAAGAAGGCTGAGGAGAAGAAACAAGTAAACCCGGCGACGCCTGCTGCTGTGCAACAGACAGACTCTTCTCCTCAGCCCGACACCAACAGCCTGATGAAGACCGCAGCGGAATCAGACCCCGCCCACAAACTACCGGGTGAGAATCCCACCCTGTTCCATGAGTTCTGTCCCATCACGACGCGCAGCCCCAGAGATCTGGACTGTGGGTCCGGCCAGGGTGCTCTCTGTTTCATCAACCCTCTTTTCCTGCAGTCCCCAAATGCTTTGTGCAGACCGCATACGTTCAAACGCAGTTTCAAAGTCCGTGTCTCCACAGAGACCTCGACCATGCTGTCACCTCCGCTCTCTTCTCCACCTCCACCGCCTGTAATGCCAAAGAGCAAAAGAAAATGTAAAGCCCTGAAACAAGGACAGGTCCCGGGTCAAGAGTCTCAAAATGATCCTGTGGTTCAGGGCTCCCAGCCTGTGAGGCCCAGTCAGGCCCGAGTACAGCCTCCATCAGCAGCTCCTCACGTCCAGCCTGAGGTGGAGGAGCAAAGCCAAACACAGAGGGAACCTGGACCGTCCAAAGCAGGAGACGAGGCTACTGCTCAGCTCGCAGCAGCGGTGGAGCTTCCTCCAGATGACTCGGACTACATGCAGCCCTCTCCAATGACCAACATCTCTCGTCTTCCCATCATGTCTCACCTCTCCCCACTGGTTTCGTCCACGACAAATCCTCTTTGCTCCAAAGGATCTCCATCCGCCTCACCTCACCAGTCCCCTGCTGCTTCTCCCTTGTGTTCGACCAAGGTCCCTTGCTCCCTCTCTCTATATGACTCGCCCACTGCTTCACCTTGTCTTTCACCTTATCAGTCCCCATCTCCTTCTCCTAAGATGCCCTTCTCTCTGTCCCCCTTCAACTCTCCAAGCTTCTTGATGCTGGCAGAGCAGGCTTATCAGACGCCCGCTGCTCTGTCAAGACCCGATCAGCAGAGATCTGAGGCTGAGGAGGAGGGAGCAAGTTTGGATCAAATCAAGAATGAAGATGAGGGTCTGGTTTTACAAATGAATGCTGCGTCTTTAGGTGACACAGACAGCTGTGGTTCTGTCAGCAGGGGTGAGGGGGCGGCACCACACACACCACCTCACTCACCTCACCAACACAACGATGGCGTAAGCCTTTAGTGAACAAAACTTTCACACTTTACCTGAGTCACATGATGTGATAGCATGAAGCACTGTATATAACACATCACCACGAATAAAGTATAATTGTTAAATAATAAATTAAATAAGATTTCCGAAACCAAAGATTGTAATTATGAAAGTCTGTTTTAGTTACCTCTTTATTTTCTGTTGCGAAATATTTCACATTGACATTTTTTTTGTCTGATATCAGCATTCTATGAAAACAAAATCCATTTTATATTTCAAACCATCTCCATTATCTTTTGTCTCAAAGGTACAATAAAGATTAGAATTGTCAATTCTGTTACAAACAAATGGATGTGTTGTCTCTACAGTACTTAGAATTACTTGAAGACTCTGGTCCTTATGAGCTTCTTCTGGTGACATCAGTGGTTTGGTTGGACTTGTCTCTTCGTTTTGTGGAAAACGTTAATTAGTAATTGTCCACAATAATAAGGAATAGAATTCTGAGCTCTTCCCTTGATTGGAGACTTACCAGATTTGACTTCTACTCGGTACTTCCTTAGAATAATTTGACCAGTTGTAGTATTTTCCGGTAAATAGCTATATATCAGTTCTCCTCGATGTAGTTATTATTTGGTGAAGATTAATGCTTTTGAGTGAAAATAGGGGATTGCTTGTGGTTGGAGGAGAAAAAAAGTTTTATTTGTGCAGCCTACGATTCCTTTCTTGTGCCTTCCAGACACTGAATATTTTATACAGTTCAATAATCCCTCAGCTCTTTGTTAATCCGGGCACAGATATATATAGGATTCATTTTTTCTTACAGTATTCAGGCATCTAGTAAACAGTTTTTCTAGCTTTAACTGGTAAAATCATAAAAACCCAGGAAGAAAACATTAATGGATTTGGACTTATTGTTGACTGTCATTTTTTTTCAAACATCTGGTTCTCCCAGAACTATTGTTATTGTCAGACAGTGTTAATTGCTAGACAGTTTTCCATACGTCTCAGAAATGAATCAAGGAAAGAGATGATCAGCTCATTTATTCGATAATTTATCCCGTTACATAAAACAGACCCAATAGGAAGCCATTGCTTGGGGTCGCTGGTGTCGTGGCAGATCAGATCCAGTCTTCTGGCTTCATTTGACAACCATATATATTGAGAATAAGTTTGCGTTTAAACATGGCGAAATAAAGAATTCAGACAAAATTTGGTAAATTTGAGGCAGTAGGGACAGCTGTTCCATTCATCAACACCAGCAGGGGGCGTCTCTTCTGCTCATCTCCAGCAGGTCGGCCTCCAGCTGCTCTGCATCATCATGGAATCGCTCAGTGAAGGAGCGAATCAGACCCGCTGCGCTGCTTTCATATTCCACCAGCTCCACTGTTTTCCCTGGAACCCACACACAGCGACACACAACACGATCGGTTAATTTAATGTATTTACGATCACATGCACAAGTAGAGTTAGGCATTACAGTGTATTGTCATATTATACATATGACAATACACTGCAAACTTTAATGCAGATAAATGTAGAAATGCATAATGTGTGTAATATTTAACATACTTTTATTTTACTTAAAGCAATATACGTGACCCTGACCGTTTCCTTAGATATTACAGTACAACACAAATAAATGACCCTCTGTGAAAGCTGGGTTTAAGTAAATGCTTAGTAAGTTAGTAAGTTGTGAGTCTAGTCAACAATATCATATAAGAGATGTGTAAACATGTTTGGGTCTGTCGTTTACCTACATTCTTCTACAGATCTGAGAACTGTAACAACTACCATCTTAGTGTACAAACGCAGTATCACTAGTTCACAGAACCGTTTTCTGGCGTTTTGGGTTGGTCGGATCTTAATTTTGAGAGTTAATGATCCTGTAGGGCCGACAAAATTTTATTATAATAATTAAATAATGGTAGTGGCCAGTTCTTGTATTTTCCTAAAAAAAAAGTAATCAGTCAGCGCCACCATTTTTAATCCTTCACTTGTTTCTGTGCTTTTACCCTCAACTGATGATGACTGGTAGAGTGTTTTTGGCCGGCTTATGATGCCTTTAAACTTTTGCAATCTGTCATGTTTTTGGATCAGCTGTACCGCAAGTAATGAACTTCTCTAATATGAAATGTTGCCCACATTCTGGTAAAAATATGTCTTTACCATTTTAATGGACATCTGAATGACTGCCAGGACAAATACAACGTTTTTTGAATACGTATTCACTTGCATGTCGTACCGTTGATTTTAGAGTTGGCCTGGACAAACATCTTACGAGCCTCCTTCCTCTGCAGGACCGTCTCTCGTAGACGCAAGAAGTTGTGAGCACCGTCATCACTTACAGTGGAGTAGAAGTCATAGAGAGCTCTGCCCTTTTTCACGTCAGCTGTTGATTTAAAGACCTTTGGTAGAGTGGAACAAGATTAGCAATGTATTACCGGCAGAGACGGGTGAAGCATTTCCTTTTGTTTTAGTGAGAAATAATCACTATTGGGATAACTTTTTGTAAATACAAGAAATCTGCAGGGCAGCCTCAACTAAATGTTTCAGTATTTAAAGAAAGAGAATGAAGAGTCGGTGTGCATGAAGTCAAGTCCAAAAATACTATACTTTAGGATTCTTTGTATTTTGTTCTATATGTTCCATTGTATTTTTATGCATACCATCCCCCATTGGATAAGACATACCTGCAGTTTACAAAGGAACCTGTTGATGGCGTTCTTGCCCACAGTGTGGATCTTGCTGCGGTCCAGTGTGATCTGAGCGTCAGGTTTACCGTCCTGTCCCGTCACTTCCTCCAGGCCCACCAGACCCTCCCCGGCCTCCAACAGAACTCGCAGGATCACGAAACGAGCCTGCATGTGAGCCTGAGACACACATGCGTACGTTAATAGACTGTACACATCTCCTGACACTCGTATAAACACAGACGGACTTACTATAAACTGTATTATAAAACAACACTGACATATAAAGCCGAGCCAGTCAGGCTGTAAGAAACACATGCTTCATTTTGACTCCTCTTGTAAATACCGCTCTCCCAGCAGTACGCATGTCTCAAGCTCCATATAAATTAATGTTATGATTCATTGTTTTGTGTTGCAAACAAGCCCAAGTAAAGAGTGAGGGAGACGCCACACTACAGCGAGCAGACAGACTACCTGTCTCCAGCTCTTGCTCTCAGGTGTGTAGAACTCCAGCCCCAACAGTCCAGCTCTGACCATACTGAGCCAGTTAATGTAGACCACATCCTCCGCATCCTGGCCCTCGTGTCCAAAAATACTGGAACACACAGACGCACAAACACACATCGCTTAAGTGTTAGATCAAGTGTGACAGAAATAATAACACATCATCTCCACTAAGAGCCGACCATATGCACAAGATGACTCAGAAGCTCATTAAGGCTATTTAAGTTAGTGGAAACAGGTTAAAAATCTGACAGATGGCTTCAAACCGCCTTGAAAAAGAAAACTGCATTTTTTTCCCTCTGCATTTTGTAACAGTGGCCAGTGTCAGCATCCATTTTGTTGTTTGTTTAAGGTATTTCAAGGACCTTAAAAGTTATTTCCCATCCAAACATCATCGATCCAAATCTTACACCTCTAATAAGGCCGTTTCATAGGATATTTAAGATCTTTTATTCAACATATTTATGATTAGTTCCCAGAAATACAACTATTCTAGGTTAGAGTCAAATCTGCACATACCTGAGTACTTTCTCTTTGAGACACAGGTAGAGTCCGACACATTCAGCGCGGCATTCTTCATAAGTGGAAGCAATGGTGGAGAATTTACTGTCCCACGTCTCATTGCCCTTATACCAGCTAGACACCTAAAGGGCACATTCACACCTTCAGCTTCTTCAATCAAACGGTTAAAAGCAGGTGTTCACACAAACACTCACCTTCTCTCCACTCTCTGGGTTGGTCAGAAAACTCTGGTCAAAGTTGTACTTGCCGTTGTCATCCTTTAGGAAGAAATGGAGCAGAACAAAGATAAAAATAGGCTTCAAATTGATGATTTCTCAATCAAATATCAGTCCATTAAGCACTTTAAGAGAAATCCATATAATCTGACCTGGACAAACAGCTTGCCACTGCCGTGTCCCAACAACTCATGAAGTCCAACTTGAACCTCAAATGACGGTCCCTTCCATTTGATGAACAAATCCTACAGCAGAAACACACGCACACACACTTCCATCAAATTCCATTCTAACCTGGACGACAATATTTATATATTTTTTTTAAAGGCACAAAACTCATCGTTAATATATGTTAATAGTTTGGGGAAGCACCATTGAGGCTCTCCTTATAAATCGTATTTCCAGGGAAGTGAAAGATAAAGAAAAATTGTAGAAAGTACAACATGTAAAATGGCAAAACGTCTCATCATGATTAATATATGCATAAAGTTTGGAGAAGTAAGGAATAAAACAAACAATGATGAAAGTTGGGTAGTCGGACAAACCGATGACTATATCGTTTTTATTTTGGGCGTGTGAAAAGATGACCACATAATTTAGATCACATAATTTACAATTACGAGAGAGAAACGAGACCTGACACAGAGAGATTAGGGAAGCTGCATGCCTTACCTTGTCCTCCTCCTCCAGGAAGGTGAGATTTTCTTTCTGTGTGGCGTAGGCTACAGCCAGCACGTTGCCCAGAGACACATTTTTAAAGCCCTCTGACTGTCTGATATCATCATCTATCCACAAAAACAAAACAAAGGCAAAAACACATTCAACTTAAAACAGCTGAACCTCATTATTTGTTGCAAAGTGAAGTTTAAATGAAGTCCCATCTCAGGATACACACAGTTGGGAATGTTGATGCCAGCAGGAATTCCACTCCCGGCGAAGGTGAGAACATCCAGCGAGGTGAAGTCAGGTTTGAGGAAGGTGTCCTTCTCAAACTCTCTGGGCCAAGGCAGCTCTGGAAGCAGCACTTCTGCTGAATTAACCAGTTTGGCAAAACGCTCACTCATCGCCTTGTTCACTACTGCAACGAAACCTGGGAGCAATGACAAGCCCAACGTGAGAAGGTACATTTGGATTAATAAGGGGGGAAAAAAAACAAAAAACGTAAAATGATTTCTAATTAATCCATAAGACAGTAATGAGTAAACCTTCAAATATGAAATATTAATTTCTTTGGGACTTTTTAGAAAAAAGGAAAGACAAGAAAACAATTCATGCTATTACCGCTAACATTTAAATAAAAGTGAAAAGTTCAATGATGTAAAGCTAGATTTCCTTTAGATTCAGCCATAGCACCTAATTTTTCCCTTCATAGCGTTCAGGTTTTAACCACAACCGTAAAAACTGGAGCAGAACATGCGATCACAGCCCGCAGAGCAGCAAACATGAACATTGCTGTTAGTTACCTTCAAACTCTCCTCTGGAGCCAAAAGGGTCTCTGTAGCTCTCAATGAAACCTATGTAACTGAAAGAAGAGAGGAACAAGCAGATGGAGGAAAATTGAAGGAATTACTACAAGAGGAGTCTTAACCGAGTCTGTGTAGAATCAAGAGGGTGCACGTTAATTTGATATTACTGTGGTTCATTAAGCCCACCTTTCAACAATTGGTCCCTTGTCTTTGATCCAGTAGCGTGAGCCCTCTTTATGGGCTTCAACTGAGCCAAACTTGAAGCTGCGCCCGTACTCCTCCAGCATCTTTCTCTGGTTCTCATTGGCGGCATATTTCTGTGGTGTTAGGAACACAAAGAAACTGAAAATTGAATCTATGGAGGGAATATTTTTCTTGAATTATCAACTCATTAATTCAGTCCTATGTTCGCAAGAACATCTCCTGAATTTCCATGTCACTCTTCCTATCATTGCTTTTCCAAAAGAAAATATATTGACATACAATTTAAAAAAGGCAATTTTGGCATCATTTGACATTTTGGCTTTCCACAATAAGGGGTTTTATATTATTCACTAATTTTAAGTAAATAATGTTCCAACAACTTTTTTCTTTTTTTTTTTATTACCTTTCCTGTAGTATCGTAAAAGAATATGGACTATTAAAAAGGCTTTTAAACATTTTACAACACTGTAACCTCATTTTAATGATTTTTTCAGTCTGGTTCCACCAGGCATAATTTCTGCTAGGGTCAGATTCCCCATTAGTGTTCATTGAAAGCAAAGCTAATCTTCCTGGGGTGTGCTGGCCTTCATGCTACTCTTAATTTAACCCCCCAGAATGACACAATACCTCAGGTCAACTGCATGTAGTTGTGGTAATTAAAACACACAATGTTTTAATTTCTCCCATTAAAACATTCATCCTGATTAGAACTCTGTTTTAGTTTTATGTTTTCAGCTGCACCGCTACAACCAAATCCTCTATGTTGATTTGTCTTTTATTGAAAATATATACGTTACAGCTCTTGAGGACAATCATGCTTGTTGTGCAGTTTACGGCCGTTTACTGCATTTAAAAAAATAAACCAAATTTGGTTTAATAGCTTAGATTTGCATTTTTCGATTTTTTTGTGCTATGAATTATGCATGACATTATGACAAAATTTTTCAACTAACATTTAAATAAATCCTAAGTACCCCTTTAGAGAAACACTGGACTAGAACATAGGCTACTTCCCACATCTCTCAGGTTCACCTGTGCATGTTGGAGGTTATCACAGACTTTATCCATCAGAGAAGCATAATCTCCCCTCTTCACAGTAAACTCCTTGTCTTCAAAGCTGAAGCTGCCGCAGCAGGAATCATGTTCCCCGTCCACTGAACAGTCTGTGAAAAATGAGTGTACATTTCATTGCTTAGTCACTGACTGTTAAAAATAGACACATTAACACATGCATTCCTTAATATTAATCAGAATATACCTAGGTTAATAAACTTTTACTTTTTCAAACACATCACGTAAAGTTGACATGAAATGTGATTCTCATTAAATTCTGCATGACAAATGTCTATCAAATGCAATGTGGTCTGGTCTAAATCTCAGCTTGGCTTTAATGCAAAACTGAAGTTCTGACCTTTCTGCTCAGACGAAGCCAAGCGCACCTCGTAGCAGGCTTTTCCACCGTTCTCCCTTTTAAACAGCCGGGTGTTGTAAGCCGACAGTTTCTAGGTGAAAACAGCAAGAACACAGCAGAGAAGAAGCGCATTAGGACTGAAAGGATATATGGCGAGAGAGAGAAACACAGAATAGGGTGAACCATCAAAATTAAGACAGGTCGGAGGAAAAGACCAATAAAAACAGAAGCTGAGTGCAACAAGGAAAAAAATTGTTGGAAATGAAAATTCTTGTTTTGGGTGTGAATTCAGCTTACTTTCGAGTCCAGGAACTTCTGAGCCAGCTCAGCGTCCTCCAGACAGCAGTTTCCTGAGAAGTAAGTCGTAATCCCCTAAAGAAAATAAAAATGATGAATACTTCATACTTCTCAAAGGGGTCACAGTGTCGGGTCATCTGTCATTCCTCCGCGATGTTTGGAGTGGGTAGATAATCTAAAGACACCAACTTATTTAAACAAGATTTATCTTCTGAGAGTAAAAACTCAAAAAGACAGAAAAGGGGGAAGAGGAGCGGAAAAACAATGCATGGCCGCTTTTGATTCGATATGCAAACACGCTGGAAAGAACAGAACGTTCCAGCATCAACCCTAAACCATCACTTATGATGCAGAAACGTCTTCTTAATGTTTGTCAAATCCATCAAGTAGGGGTAACATGCTGGAAAGTATTACCTAAGAAAACCAGTTTTGGTCAAAGCTGGCCTGAACTCTACATATACAGATACAAGATCCCACCTTGTCGCCCAGCCCCAGCTGTTTCTGTCGGTCTTCCAGGGAGTAGATGAGACATGAGCAGCCGTCCCATAGAGCCTCCATCTCCTTGGGCTTCTCCTGGAATGCCTGACTGGCCTTCACCAGAGCTTCCAGCTTTTCCTGGTTGGACAGACAACAGGGTAAACAGACAATTTATAATAACAGCAGCAGTTAAGAAGCATAACAGATCATAAAATATAAAGGAACAGCTTGCCAAAATATATTGAGACCACTTGTATATGACAATTTTTTGAATGTCATGTCCCATTTAAGCAGCTTTTTTTAATACGGGCCAGATGCACATCTATCCCGCCACTCAGTTCTGTATACACGCAATGGAGGTAGTGGTAGAGGTGAATAGGACGTCTGTATAAATATGAGACAGAAAGTGCAGGATGAAGGTATGACGTTTTGATGATGCATTATGTGTGCAGAAGAATTAGAAAAAAATCAACAAATAGAGGAGGCACTCCGACATTCAGTCCTCAACCTGATGAGCATAAAACAAGATCAGCTGCAGTGTCAAACTGAAGGTAAAGGAATGTTTTTTTCCAATGTTAATCCATTTTCCTGGAAAGTGGTGCTCGATGCATATGTAACATATTCCACCAGGCGCTGGTTTGACATGAAGTTTAAAACAAAACATGATCAATAAACACATTTTTGTCAACCCTTAATCGGCAGCTTCAATTCAGCCAGCAAATGGGAGTGTACTGCTAAGGATACATGAGGACAACTGTGACACATCTCTCAACAACGACTCAAGTCAACTTTTCGTCTTTAGTTTAATGTAAAAATGAAAGATAACCTCGGCCAATTGCAATGTGAGAAAAGATGGAGGCTGGATTTTAACATGGAAAAAACTGGAAGTCAATGAGTTTTCCACTATATGTTCCTTCAATTTTCATTTTAAACATGTGCCAGTGGTTTAAATAGATAAAACAATATCAAAAGCTTATAGCCATTATCTTTACGTCTTTTTGTTTTTATCTTCAAAAAACAAAAACAACAAAAATGCCGCATGATGCTAGCTCCCTGTGTCTAAACCTTACAATGGCCAGTGACACAAGTGTGCTTGAAATTAAACTGTTTTAATTAAACTGGTTTCAGCTCGTACACTGGACAGCACCCTGTGATCTGAAAAACCAGCTTCAGGATCCACCTTCCTCAAAAACTACAAAACTAACTACAAATCAGTAATTTAATCCCCAGGGACTTTCTTACCTTGGGCAGATTTGGGATGAATTTGGTGTCTCCAAAGGACTTATAGTTTCCCATGTTAGCATACAGACCAGCTGCGTACACCAGGAAAGCCTTAAATACAACACAGAAGAAAAAATAGTCTTATAACATTTGCACACGGATGCATTTGTTTATGAATGAAAGGGTGCATCAAGAGAGCGTCAGAAACAGCTGAAAACACCACGACTATGTACCTTGTACTCCTCAGTGCTGATTCCAACTGTTGCGGCAACCTCTTCCAGCTGTGCAGGAGTCTGCTTCCTGAAGATCCGTTGCAGAAAGACAAAGATGTTTGCCGACTCCGGGGAAGTCTGCAGTAGAACTGCCAAACCACCATACCTAAGACAGCACATGTTATTTGTCGGGAGGGTTTTAGTTCTTCAATAAACTTGGGTTGTAAATGTTTTAAAAATACTTGAAAAGTCTCCTTTTGCAGGAAAAAACTTGAGCTCACTACAATATTGCGATCAGTAACATACCAAGCGGCACGGGATACGTAGTGGGCGTACATCTTTTCCTGATCTGAAAGCAGACGGAAAGCCTCCCCGCAGTCAAGAGCAGAGATACCAATGTCATTTGGGAGATAGTATTGGGAGTCCACCATTGTCAGTCTGTGGTCTTACACTGATGACAAGAGAGGGAAGGGAAAGTTGGGAAAGTAAATTATTCATTTAAGCAAGTTTCTTCATAAAGGGTCAAGTAGCTTGTTTACTATACAAATTAACCTATTTTTAATTCAAAAGGCCCATTGGACACTTTTTTCACATGCACACATCTTTTTTCACTTAAGTTGTTATAGTATATTAATAATATAAGTCTTATATTATTATACATTTATTGTTTTATATATTCTTTTTCTTATTCATATTCTATCTTCAACTCTGACAGTTTTTTAAGGAGAATTTGTAGTGAACTAATTCCCCCCCGTGGGTTCAATAAAGTATTTCTGATTCTAAAACACATAACTAAATCAAAACAGTTATACGGATGCAGTATAAATCGATTATGTTTACCCAACAGGAAAAAAGTTCATTTTCAGGCTACCTACAGAATTACAGTGTAACAAATGATTATTACTCTTTAACAATTAATCATTTGATTATTACAATTGTATGATTGTGAATGACTAAGGTTTCCCAGAAAACATTATGCTGATCAGCCACAACATTAACACCAGTTTACTGTTCCTGATTATGTGTTTTATCGGTGTATACGGTTCTTTGAATTGCACAAACCCAGATCAGTTTAAATAACCAAAATAATCAAAAATCATTTTGAAAAACATACAAAGATCAGTCATAACATTTAAACCACCTGCTTTATTTTGCCTAGGTCCTGTTAGTTGCCATGCACTGTGAGTTCTGGCACCTCTCGATCTGACACCATTAACATTTTCAGCATTTGTTCCACAGTAGCTCTTCCTTGGGATCAGACCGCACATACCAGTGTCTCAGGCTGGGCAACGATGACTCAGTCACCAGTTGTCCTTCCTTGGAACACTTGAGTAGGAATAATCGCGGCAGAATGGGAATTCCAAACACTACCTGCCGTTTTGGAGAAGCAGTGACATCCACTAACAGGTGCCATTGAAAGGAGGTAATCAATGTTATTCTAGCTGCACCTGTCAGTGGTTCAAATGTTATGGCTGATCTCTGTACAGTACCAGTTCTTACAGCTGTAAAAACTTTGGCAAAAGTGTTCCTGGGTCCTGAGTTTCATATAGCACTGAAAAACATTAAAAGCTGCAAATCTTATCTTCTTAGATAATTGATTATTATGATTGTTGAAAATCCAGTTTCAGTCAATTGATATACCAAGTAATAATAATTAAAGAATAAATATTTATAGTTTATTGGTTTCCTTAAAAATAGGATATTGTGGTTGTTCTTAGGAAGTAAAAGGGTGCCTAAGCGCATGAAATGTTAAAAATAATAAAGTATGTTAAAAAGATGTGGTGAAAGTACAAAAGGGTACTGCGTAATTCCGGTTTAGATAAACCAGTTAGTTCAGTTAACTGAATAAAGCTTTCTGTTTCTCTTTTTCAGCTTCAGCTTTCTGTCACTTTTCTTGTCACTTTGAAAACCAGTAATTGACAAACAGTATAGGACAAGGTACAATGGCTTGAATTACGAAAGCAAATCATGTTCTACCCCTTCCTTCATTCATAAGCATCACTCTAAAACCATGGAAACATTATAACCTGGGGTCTATAGACGCTTGAAGCACGTTTATTTCTTCAGGCTAAAAGAAACAGCTAACCGATCGCTGATGTTAGCCATTAGCTTCCATGCTAAAACGGCGGCTAAGTGTAGGAATATTTTAACACACTGCAACAACTTCTATGTGGAAAGCATTGAGTCATGAATGAGTAACGACGCGTAAGATTGATAAGCTACTATTTAGTACATTTCGAGAAGTATTAACAGCTTATTACCTTTTAACTGCAACAGCTCCAGCGAATGTCAATTTGCAGTCTCACGCTCAAAGTTACTGTTCATATATTCATTCAACGTAAGACCCGCCTCTTAGCCAATCATAATTTGTACAATTGTGAGTGACGAAGAAACAGACCAATTGGAGTAGTATTAACAGTGTAGGACTTTCGTTGTTTTGTCGAGGCAGTTTTCAAAATTGCCTCGAAAAATAGCTCAGTATTGTGATTTCTTAAAAAATTCAGAGACCCCATACATAAAAACAGAAAACTAGCAGAGATCTTGCATATTTTAAATTATGAATTGTCTCCCCTGAAAAGCACGGGACGAGGTGGCCGAGTGGTTAAGGCGATGGACTGCTAATCCATTGTGCTCTGCACGCGTGGGTTCGAATCCCATCCTCGTCGGTAATTTTTCTTTGACCTTCCTTCCAATATTTTGCGTTTCATCGCGGCAAAGGAAGATGTTGAATTAGGCAGGCAATGCCTCCATGTATGTGACACGCTTCTTTCAAATCATCTTCTGGACATCATAGAAGGTTCAGCAGAACTACGCCGATTCGACCCCACGTTTGCAAAAAACAGAGACATTATTGAAAAAAGTATATTCTTTATTAGAATTCACATAGTTAATTCACTCGTTTGTGTAGAACTACTCTATTATTTGCGTAGCATTATAATATCTATAATTATACGCTAAGGATTCCATAGCTAATACAGTATTTAGGCCGCATTAAAAGGGATTTTAAGATTAAAGTTGAAATAGTAAGAGAATAAAGTTGCAAATGTATGAAAAAAGTCCCAACATTACAGGCATAGTCATAATATTACATAGAAAAACTTATGACATTTGAATAAGAAGTCCTTTATATGGAGAACAACAACATTCTTTTGATAATTTTATACAAATAATAAAACGTTATGATACTTTAAAGGTTATGGAAGCTTATTAGAGGTTTAATATAAGGATAGTGTTATCAGTATCAAAATGAGGAATGTGAAACTCAATGTCAAGCTAGACTTAAATACTGATGTTACAAATTAGTAAATAATAAACCTTTTGGCCCATCAACACAGCATAAGTATTTTATTATTTATTTTGTATCAGGGCATTGAAAAGAGTGTACAAGAAACTGGAACCGATCCAAATGAAAGAAGAAGACAGACTTTGGAGACACACTTTGAGGAGCTAGTGGAAGAGGAGCTGACTGGTAGAGGTCGACTTCAGAACTATCTTGGTTGCATCAGCATACTATAACTAACTTTTTAATATTATGCCTTACTTAGCCTGAAATTCTGGGTTTATTCTTGTAATATTGTCACATTTTCATGGTAAGATTACAATTTTCTACTTGTAAAACTGACAAATAAATTACCCCAATAATTTGTTATAGGACCCGCCCACCACCACCACACACACACACACACACACACACACACACACACACACACACACACACACATTCTTTCCCCTTAATTCCTGTTCAAAGTGACAATTGGGCAAATAACCCAAGTATATATCATATAAAATGGCTTTTTTTTGTACACATATGTAACCATTAAACCACAACCACAGAATATTTCCACACATACTTGACCCTGTCCACCCCACTCCGTTTAACGTTATTTCGTCTTAACCTTGAGGCTTACAAACCACACATTAGTTCATCAGTTTATTAAGTTTTATTGAATTATTAAAAAAAAAAGAAAGATGCAAACGTGATTTATTTACAAAGGGTGTGCAACAGAAAGTATTGTGTTTCTCTTGATGAATGGGACAGGCAGTCAGCTGTATTAAATCCACATAGTCGCTTAAGTGACCTTTTCTGCACCACAAGAAATATGTTAACAGACATCGGGGAATTCAGCACTTCAGCGTGCGTGTGCTTGCACCTGTGTTTGTTTATGCTTTTGGGTTCATGCTTGCGCTTTGCCATCCCCCCTCTCAGGAGGCACTGTGGGGAGTATCGAGCGATAGCAGTCTGTGAAGCTCAGGCTCTTGTCCACAGCACAGCTTGTGCAGTAGACGATCCCTAGAGCCAGCATCACTACAAGGAACACACAGAGAGGCACCAGCAGGGCCACCAGCAGCCAGCTTTTGTCATGCTTCTGTTTACCTGCAGCAGATTCAGCTCCGACCTCAGCTGTACCTATCAAATCCTCCGTATTGTTCATTTTGGATCCTTTCCCCCCCTTGCTCCCAGCGCCTGGCTCATTTTCAAGCTCAGCTCCTACCACATCACGATCTCCACCTCCTGACTTAACTTTGTCAATTTCATTGCCTGTGCTATCTTTCTGGGTTGGTGATGGGGCTGTCTGATATCGCTTTGGTGATAGAGAATCCCATTGGTTCAGGTGATTATCTGCCCCGTGAACCATGTCTGGGGAGAGTCCCTCAGGGGCCTCTGTCCGCCAGCCAACATCAAAGTTGGTGTCAGCGTCAAACCTTGGGTCTGGGGTGAAAGAAGTGGACCATGGGTCCTGGTTAGGGTCCAAGTAAGGTATGTAAGTGGAATCAATGGCATCAGGAGTCAGAGTGGAGTACTCCTCATCATCTGATGAAGGCTTGCAGGTAAGTCCATCTGACTGCAGCTCATAGCCGTTGTCACAGAAACACTCATACCCTCCTATGAAGTTGAGACACTGCCACTGGCACCGTGACCCGATACATTCATCAACATCTACACACTCTCCCCCACTGCCCAACTCATACCCTGGGGTACACAGGCATTCAAAAGACCCCACTGTGTTTTCACAAGTGCCCTCACAGCTGCCCTCATCAAGACACTCATCAATGTCCACACAATCGCCGTCATCGTCGGGCTGGTATCCAGGGTGGCAGGTGCAGTGGAAGGTACCCGGGATGTTGACACACACTTGCTGGCACGGCTGCTGTTTACATTCGTCAACATCAGAACATCTGCGGCCATCTGGACCCATTTGGTAGCCTGGGGGACATGTGCAGCGGATACCACGCTGTGTCTCCATGCAGTCGTACTCGCATCCCGTCTCCACACAGATTTCTTTCATGTGGGGCTGGTCAGTGGGGCCGGCGGAGTCAGAGGATAATTGAGGGGAGTCAGTTTGGCTTATGGGGTCAGGTTTGCAGCTGTACCCATCCTCATCTATCGTGAAGCCCTCGGAGCAGTAACAGTAGTAGTCTGTGCCTGTGTTCTGACAGTAATGCTCACATCCATGACCCCCACTACACCAGTCTTGGTCCTGCGGCGCTGCAGTGGTCGAGCATAAAGGGGCATCCCTGGACCAGCCCACTGTCTTGTCATCTCTCTCCATGCACAGCACTGTCTGCTCAACAACAGCGTCTGGGTCGGAACTGTCCGGAGGACAAGAGAGACTGGCTACGGACCCGTACGGCACGTGAGTCAGAAGGGTGCTGACAAGGTGAAAAGGGGTAGTGTAAACCGCTGGACCGCTCCCCTCGTCATCCAGTGGTTGACACATTCCTTTGTAGTGGTACTGGCAAACGAATCCATCCAGTGGCAAAGCACAGGAGCCGTCGACCCACCGGAAATTATCGCCACTCTCACGTCCACTCTCAGAAATGTGTACGGTCATGGCCACACATCGAGGGGCCGCACAACTGCCAGGGGTTTCTTCACGGAGCCAATTTGTAAACTGGCCATCCTGGTCTCCTGTTGGAAAACAAAAACAATGGCTAGGTAACTAAAAAAGAAATGAACTCTGTCGTCTCCATCTTTTTTCTAACAACACAACATTTCTCCTCTTCTTCTATAATGTTTCAGTGGTTAAATCTGCCCTGTTTAGTTTTCTTTATGTGAATTTATGTCAAACTAACAGAGACCATTCTGTGTCCGTGTCGCCGTTTGCCTGTTTATTGTCATTTTTTTGGCAAATTGAGGCGTAGGTGTTTGTAGCCGTCTGCATTTCTGTCTCAGACAGACATTTTCAAATATTATACTCCCTGTTATTCAAGTATTTTGGAACAAACAGATGTATCTTGCTCATATTTGTGATGCAATAGTATACAGACATGAGATATCTGGGTTTTAGTCTAACAAATGAATTACCCCTTTCATAATATTGTGGCCTGTCTTTAACAATCAATGGTACATTCCCCCACTGTGAATACTGCACAGTTTATAATTAGTGGAGTTGAGCGGAAGTATCAGAACCATTATTGTCTTCACAGATGTTGCACCATCTGCAATTGGTTGAGCAGAGTTCAGGGCGTTATTACATTATTAAGCACTCAAATTGAGTGAAAAATTAAAGGACACTATTTTCTTCAGTGCTGTTGAGCACCTCAAACCTCTGGTAATACTCAATGTAGAAGCCCGTAGGAAGAAATACCTACGTCAAACCATGGATGAATAAAAACAAATTATATATAGTGCTTGCTTAAATGAGAAAACATGTTTTGCAATTTGGGTAAACAAAATCATTAAACTGGGTTATTCAAGCAAAATTGCAATAGGTCCAATAAGTCAACCCTCCTTCCCTGCTGAGACCTTATGCCTCATTTATACTCACTCTATAAACTAAAATAGATACATTTGTCTCAAATTCTGTATCGGTCAGTGCCTCACGTACATCGGTGCATCTTTTACGTTGATAAAAGAGGCTCATTCATTCGCAATAAGGCATTGAAGAGTCAAAGTATGGACTTTTAATTTACTAAGTCTACTACTTATATACACATCCACATGTAGAGGAGAGAAGTTTTTTGTACTTTTTAAATGTACTTTCCTTCTTCTTCATTTTTTTCTTGAGACTTCTGCTGTGACTTGGTTGGATTATGGCTTCCCTGCCCCAATGATTTGAGGGGACTGCTCCTTTAAATCTGCTGTAAACTCTCCAGAAAAGTGCACTTAATCTGAGAGCCCTAGCTCCTTTATCTCACTTGGTACAATTTATTGACGAAAAATGATTTTTAAGTCTTGTAAATCACTTTACAAAACTGATTGTAAAGTGATTTACAAGACTTTTTCCTATTTTTCTGGACAGAAGCCTCTCCTAATCTTTATTTTTCCCTTGGACCAGCAGTCGGTGACCCCTGTTTTAAGTCATTGGAGATGGAAAAACAAATCAATTGGTCACACAATTCCAAGGAAATCTAGACTTTCCCTAGTAAAAACTAAGTCAGACACTGTGACTGATAAAAATCCATCTGCTTTTTGTGGGCAACGTTCATGAAATGACTAAATCCAGTCCAGGAGTCTCTGAGGTCAGAATGGAACAGAACTCTACCAGTCATGACTGTGAAACTAAAGAAGTTAATGGAATAACCATCATTGCAGAGCTCTGGCCTCATTACTCAAGTCTGAGAAAGGTAAGAAAAGGGGGCCAGCGTAATGAATAAAGACCATAATCTATGTGACTTATTAGCTCTTGATATGTAAGTGTGGAAACTGTGATACTAAAGTACGACTAATGGTTGAAAATGTGTTTCTTTTATGGTTAGTGCTTTAACTACGATCTATACAGTAAAAAGATGTATATTTGTTTTTTGCTTAATTCAATTTTTGCATTTGTTTTATGCTTCTGAAGCTGCCAGAACCAACATACTGGAATAGGTAGCAAAGGAGATTACTTTTGGAAGATTTAGTCACAGCAATACTGACCCACATATTTTCCATTAGTCAGTAAACCTCGAGTGAAGTGGCCTACAAAAATTTGACTGGGGGAGAGTAACTCCTACATATGAGGGGGGGGGGGGGGGGGGGGGGGGGGGGGGGGGGGGGGGGGGGGGGGGGGGGGGGGGGGGGGGGGGGGGGGGGGGGGGGGGGGGGGGGGGGGAACATACTGTGCCTTTACTTAATTCAGGGCCAATTTTGTCTCAGTTCAACTCTTTAAATCTAATAAAACAACTGATATGATAATTAAATATATATATTAAGAAATTGGACTTTGCCTGTGACCCAGACGAATCCTCTAAGCAGCCGAGTGGATGAACACTGGCGTGGTGGTCTGTGGAGGCCAATCCAGAGGCGAAGTCTTGACCTGGCACCCTGTGCATCAATTCCCAACAGCAGGTCGTGGACCATGTCCGCTGCCTCTGCTGTATGCATCGTGGCCAGGGTCCCACCTCGCTCCCGGCAGCTCCTCCCAGCCTCCCTGAAGGATCTCTTCAGGAGGAAAACACTGTAGCATCCGTCCTGGTGGCAAAGTGCATCTGTTTCTGCCAGCTGAGCCCGGGCTCCGGACTGCTCCCCGTCCGACTCCCTCAGCCTCTGACCTTGACTTCCAGGAGCCAGGCAGGCCACCAGCAGCCACAAGAAACTCAGCAGAGACATGCTACTGAAGCTGCTACTGCTCCTGGTCGTCTGATTCATCCTCCCCCAAGACATGAGGTTAAAACCAGGCCAACATATGAGTCCTCAGCCTTACTGCCAAAATAAATAATCTATGAAATGAAAATAGCAATTTCAAGACAGATTTGACCAAGTTTCATCCGCCTCAGTTAATTTCACAAACTGAAAAGTAAACAAGTTCTTTCCCGTTCGTGTATTTGGGAATGATATGGTCTGATTCACCTTTCACTCAAACTAATCAGAGGCAGATGAATCCAGAAACGGAAATGGATTTCCTGAAATTTCTTCGGATTGCCCCGATTCTAATAACTACAGCTCCACTGTGCAGAATCGGTCAAACTCCATTCATCAGCCACAGCAAAGCTGATATGACCAGATCCTATCAAAATAGAAACAGTGAAAATCAATGGAATCCTTTAGAACCTCCAGTTGAGTCCAGTACAGTCCAAAATAAAGTCCAGTGAAGTTTAAATAAAGTCCAGGGTTCAAATTGGCTGGAAGGATTAATCTGAGTCCAAAAGAATCCTTTTTCTTAAGTCTGGAAAGAGTTTGCTGTGAGATGCAACGATTGTCTCGCCCTTCTTCAGTCACAGAAACCCTCTCCCCCGTCCGGTCCTGCTGGGGCTTTCTTGCCTGTGCTACGTTTACTTGCAGACTGAACGTCAGAAGGAGAGAAAGATGGGGGGAGGGAGGGATGGAGGGAGGGAGGAAGAGGGGTAAGGGGAGGTGGGGGGGGGGGGGGGGGGGGGGGGGGTGTGGGTAACGGAATTGAAAACCCTCAGAGAGTTATGAAAACCATACGGCACCATTCTGTCCCCCCATCCTCCCTATGGCTTCAGACACACATGCAGCATCCACAGGAGTGGAAAGTGTTTGTCAGCTCTGGGAGATACGGGGATTGACCCCCGCCCCCCTTATTCTCCCCTTCATTTTCTCCCCCACCTGGTGGGCTTCTTTTGTTCTCTTGGCCCCTCATTATTTTTTATGTCTCCTTGCCTTAATTCTCTGACACCTATTTTTTTTTTTATTTGACTCTACCTCTAGGCTTTTCGTCCACCAACAACTTTTTTTTTAACTGTCTTTCGACAAAGTCTATACAGACTGGAATCTTTTTTTTCCACAGTTAAATAGAAAGCTTTGAGTATGGAACAGGAATACCTGGTGAAATATGTGTGCGTGTGTGTGAGAGTTAATTCTCATGCTGTTATAAAATAACTTTGAATGGGCACAGATGTCTACGTGTAGGAGTAAGAGTCCTTCTGTGAATGTGAATGGCTACCACTCGGAGGCATATGGAGGAGAGGAAACAGGAAATGCCTGATGTGCATCAGCCTGACCTCCTAGTAGATGGGGAGCAGGAGTTTAGACTCGGGGTACCTCCACCGCCATCACACAATCTGTACGCCAGGAATGATTTGTCGGATGCAAAGTTGAGTTCTGAATTTTCTTTAAAATGTAAAAATCATTTCTTTCTTTTAACTCTCTGATTTCCTCACAAAGCAAAGAAGGAAAAAACAACAACTATGGAAAAATGATTACTCTGCGTATTCTATTTCTTCGGGGCATTTAGTAATTTTGTATTTTAGAAAGTCTACATTCGCTATAAAACCACAAATTGATCGGTCAAGCATGTTTTTAAACAGTTAAAAAAGAAAAATCAGACTTGGAAAATTATTTCATCATGAATTTTCTATTTCAAGAAAATAGTCGCGTCAATTTTTAATAGATTAGCTCAACCTTTTGGTGAAGCATGTTTTTTTTTTTTTAGAAAAGTTTATTAATCCTTATTAGACTTTTCTTTTGGCTGTTTCAACTTATAAAATTCTCTTCCTACTAAGTTCCACATGCTTATTATGCAAAGAAATACCCGACTTATCGAACAGGACTTTCTCAGTTGGTGTGGTTAAAGCCTCTGCTCCTCCTCTACAACCACTTTGACCTGCGGTGGCCCCCATGGCTCCGTCCGTGGCCCTTTTCTGTTCAGCATATACGTACTGCCACTGGTTCATATTATTAACAGGCTCAGTCAACTCTCTCCCATCTTTCCATAAAGAAATAGAAACTCAAAATGAGCTCAATGCAAACAGTTGAGCAGGACATTGAAGGGTGAACGCTCCTGGTAGCAAATAATATTCAATGAAGACTAAATATGTGATTTTTTTTTGAAGGTTTACATGAATAAATAATGTAAGCCTGATCACATTTTGCAGCTTGTTATCACAAGCTGATCACATGCGCTTAATCTCCTCTATGTGCAGAGAGATTCCAAAGGCCATCAAGGTTTCATCCTCTGTGACTCCTCATCACAGAATGATGGGATGGAACAGTCGTTCTGTTTGTGTAGCTGGGTCACTTATTAGCCGCATCAGTGTGTGATGAAGCCAACGCTCGCTGTGTTTACAGCAGATGAGTCGCCGAGCTGACTTGGTGTTGTTTTTGGCAGAGAGAATATATACAGTCCCTCCATTCCGCAGTCCTTTCCAGTTATGTAACAGCCATCAGAAGTACAGCGAGAACAGACATAAAACCTCAGGATCCTGGAGAACCTAAAGAGCCATTTGGTTTGTTCCCCCATCCCTCCTCCTCATCCATATCCCTCATTCTACTCCTGTCCTTTTCTGTGTTTCTTTTTTTTCCCACAACTACCCTCAACACTGGCTCTCCTCCTCCTCCTCTCGCTGTTTCCTTCTTATTCTTTTATCTCCTTGTCCCTCCTCTTTTTCTTGGCCGCCTCTTGCTCTGCTCCCTTTCCTTATCTCGCCCCACCTCCAATCCCACTCTTCTCTTTTTGACTCATTCTTTGGGATCTAAAGTCAGCAATCTTTTTACCAGTACTCCACATTTTACTCCATTCCTCCTACTTCTGTTCTGTTTATTCTATCATCCAGCTCGGTTAACTCCTCCCCCGGCACAGAAAGTCACGCTCCCAGAGACACATACCAGAAATGCAATTGATAGAACAGAGAAAACGTCTCCCTTCCATAGTCCACCACCCCTATTCCCCCATTTCACCTTAATGTATTTACAGTACCTCCTTGCTGCTCCATCTCCTTACCCAGAGAACTCTAATGGAACATACTGATCCCTTCCTGTAATATTCCTTACCACCTAGATCGCTCAATCTCCACCTCCTTGACTCCAAGCCAGTTACCATATATTATTATTGGCATAATGACTCCTCAGATTCTTCGGTGGAACTGTACCCTCCAACAAAAAGTCTTAATATTTCAGTTCAACCACTAACTCTTTTTACGGTCAGAATATGTGGAAAACACAGCATTCTGCAGTAGAACTACAAAGTTTTGGTAAAATACCATGATGTCATTGGCAAGTCATTGCCACAAAAGTATTATTCTGACTACATGACAAATCTTGCTGCTATGTACATTTAAAAGAGCATAATGTTGTTTCTACAGTAACAAGATGTTAACAAATATGGTATATATTTGTAAAATAATGTTGATTTCAAGGTAAAAATAAAAAGTCAGAATTTATTACTATTGTATATTATATTATTATTTTATTTAATTATTAACTATGTAACTGTAAACAGGCTGACATATCTGTATTAATGTCCACATGGTCAAGTCTTGTTTGTTTTTAACACCAAAATTCTAGAAACCAGAGCTTCCGGTATTTGACTGTCAATTATTCAGATTTTTTGCTACATTTTCTGACTTCTTTGAAAGAATATTTGATACAGCTCTATCAAGAGGGGAATAAGGTTATGATAGAGAAGAACTGGGTTGTACCAAACAAACAAAAGCGTGAACAAATACATCACTGAAAAAGGAGATCATATATGGAGATGCAAATATATTTGATTAACTAACTAACATTCAGACACTTTCCTGGCAGGCCTTATTTGCGGCTCATGTTTGATCACGGCTTGTGACAGAAATATTATGGGAAAAAGAGGTAGAAAATACTCCTTACCCTCTCATCTATACATGCCGGGCTAATCTTTATATGATTTGAGTTTGTATATTGGATTATGAATTTCAGAAGATCCCAAAACGCTCCATTTATGTTCACATTAAATCTAATCTCAGTCTCATTAGTTGTAAAGATAAGTGGACAAATGAGTACTGACTGGATAAATGCACTAAGGAACCATTGCCATCTATGCAATAGCTAATGAGGCAGCCATGCCAACTTTCTGATGTGAAGGCAGCACTTAAGTCAGTATGTGGTCACACATTTACAATATGTAATTAAAGAGTATACGCACAGGACAAGAATGTGATATAAGACCTCTTTATTTGACTCATCCCCGTGAAGCGCTCTGGAAGCAGGTCGGGGGTTCAGGGTCTTGCTCAAGGACTGTATGACAACGCAGTGTAATAACATTGTAATACCATTGTATTCATGGGATCGTTAATGTCTGCTGTTTTATTCTGAGTTTCTGTGTTTGTTTGCCTTATTCATGTGACTGTGGAGGACTCATTCTACAAGTTTCATATAGTTTTTCTTCCTCTCTTTCAATATTAAAAGTCATTTATCTTTCAGCTAAATGAAGTGGAGTGCATCTGGTTTTGAGGTCAACAAATGTCTACCCTGATGTCAAGGAAATGGCGTTGTTACTTGTGAGCTGTCTTCGGATAATTCGGGCCTTTTGAAAGGTTTGTGCCGTGTCAAATACAGCAGAACTCGTTCTGTTCATTTTTCACTGCCACACTCGCACACACACACACGCACACACAAACACACACACTGAAGCAATTAGCTGTGGCCTTGTGGTTAGATAATTTAGTGTAGGCATTCTTGGTGATTTGTGTGGAGTGCAGGAAAAAGACGATTCTTTATTCCCTCTTCTACCGTGTCCATATGTTTCATCTTTCAGAGCAGACAAGGCTTTCCTTCAACACCCTGACGGACAAATATTCACCACAAACATCTCACTAGACTGGGGTCACTGTCAAGTGGTTGAATCTTAAGGGAATTAATCCTTGTTGGTTGAAGTCTTCAGTTCCCCAAGCCATCAATGAGGGGATTTTTAGATGCAGCATGATACAAGTTGGTAAATATGCAGAACAGCTATAAGTGTCTACATGTCAGGTGACCTTTAATAATCTTCATCTAACCTTGCAATAGTTTACTGAGTCTGCTTTTCAACCATGTCCTCTTTCTCTCATGCTCATTTCCCCTCATGTTCACAACTGGGAGCTGCCCAGCACAAACACAGCCTCCTGCTATGTTCCACTGATTAGCTTCAGTGGAAGAACTTGAGCGTTTTAGATTGTCCACTGGAAAAGATGGTAGAGGGAACGCTTGGAAAGTTAAATTTGCATCTGCATTTACTCAGTGAGCTGAAAAACTCGATGTAAGTCATCTTACAACAAGTCAAAAATGGAAAAAATGAATATCACTGTGAGCGTCTGCTACTGAACTTCCAGTTAGACAACATATGGTAAGTTGGAAGGAAACTTCAGCGACGGAGATTCTGTTTCTGTCCAGAATTTATTTTCAGCTCTTGAGAAACAAAAAAAAAGGGAGCATGACCAGCAAAAGCTCGGAGGACAGCGATGTACAAATGCCCTGGCTGCAGTTGGAGTTTGCTGCACATAAAGAATCACACATGTATAAACAAACCTCAGACACACAGCTACGAAATCACCAGAAAAATAATATAAGGTTTGAAAACTGCTGAGCTGCAGAAAAGGAGCCGGAGAGGAGATCATTCCTGGCTGAGATTATTTCTTTACCAGATGATAGGATCAGATTTTCCATACAGACTGCACACACGTCTGTGTCAGCTTACACCACTTTATAATGTCTTTTATGATACAGTCATATATCTCCAGAGGCAGAACTCTAAAGTGTTAGTGTGTGCAGCGGTGAATGGTTTAACAACGGGATGACACAAAGACTCGACAACGACAGGCAGGCCTTTGAGATCAAACCACACTCCAGCTCTGGCTTCTCTCTGCATCATTACCTCCTACTCTCTCAGGTCCACTTCTCTTCAAACCTCACACTTCGTTCCTCAAACCCCCTCAGGTGACCTGACCTTCATTTTCACTGCAAGCCCAAATGGCAGACTCACCTCTCTGACGCACCAGCAGAGACAGAAGCTAAATCATTCTCTAACCAAAATGCTAACATTTTCAGCAGTCTTTGTTTGCGTTCATCCTCATCTCACATTCAGTAACTATAAGGCAGTAGTTTGCAGCTAGTTTTGGCCAATTTGAAGCTGGTTGAAGAAAACGCTCTGGGAGTGTGAAAAAGAAATACAGTTATGTCTCGCAAAAACTGCTGTCACCTAGATCCAGAGCAGCAAAGCTTCCTAAATCCCCAAACGCTCAGCGGCCAGAAGCCGAAGAATTTGTTACACTGGAAAGATCCCAAGTGTGACTAAGTTGAGATGTATGAAAGCAAAGAAGAGAGAACATGATGACAAATCAGCAGTCTTTCCTTGGATAAAAAAAGAACTCCTTAATCTCTTAACCTTTTCCAACATTTCACAGCTGAACAGAACATAAACTCCCGTTTGTGACCGGATTGTGGTTTAGGGCTGTTGTACACTCACCTGTTAAACATGCAGAGCTCTTCAGTCCATACCTGACACATCAGGATCAAAGGAACATACCGTATACTCACAATCTTTCCGTAAATATGGATGAGCCAGAATCCAGTTTGCTTAGCTCAGCATAAAATTGGAAGGAAGGGAAATAAACAGCCATGGCTTTGCTCAAGGGTAACAAAACCTCTAAAGTTGATATATTAGCACTTTATGTCAGGCTATCCACCAGCACAGGAAAGCCTGCTCATCAGAACCAGAACATGGTCCAACACAGGAGAGCCTGCTCACCAGAGACAGGACTCAGCAGTTCCCTTGCATCTCAAGGACAAGGGACACTCTTTCGTGGACAACACCGTTCACATTTTGTCTACACAGACATCTTACTTACTTACTTACCAACGTACGAACATACTTACTACCTTACTTACTTACCTTTCAAAGTACTTATTAATCTATTAACTGACTAACTGACTAACTGACTAACTAACTTCAACCTAGTTTTATAGTACTTTAATTAAAGTTAGACATTAAAGCCATTCTTTTTCCAGATCCACTCTAAAATGTGATCATTCCTTCCATGCCACATGTGCCACACTTCCAGCCAGTTTCATGTTAAAACGCTGAGTAACTGAGAAAAGGTTAAGAGAAGAACTCTTCAAATGTTCAAAACGTGGAAAAAAAAAAAAACTTTCAGGGAAACAAAACAACACTGCAATTAATTGTGGGTGGAGGAAATGAACGAACAAACAAATTAAACAGCTACTACCACAAAGTTTTAGGCTCAGTGTTTGGAAGTACTTTTTTGTTGTTGTTGAAATAAACATTTTTAGAAACACATAAAGACACGAACAAACAAACACTCTTTCCTACTACATATGTAGTAGGAATGTGTGTTTGTTTGTACTTACATTTTACATGGCTATTATTATTTTCTTCAGCTGTTTGCAGGAGTAAATGTGTTGTTTTTTTCCTCATAGGTTTTGGCTGTAAACAATGATTAGTATAATCAGCTCATTGTTCTGTCTAGTAAAGTTTAACTGTCTGAGACGACCTTTCACATCTTAGCCGTTTAATATTTTATTTGACTGTGGGACTCCTCATCCCTCTTACTCAAACCCGGCTACTCCACATTCTAAATCTCCTCTGGGACGCACGTCTCTCCCCATCCTCCACTTCTATTTGTTCTCTTCTCTTCTCTTCTTCTCTTCTCTTCTGAACTTCTGTCTGCTCTGGCTCTAATTGTTTTCTTGTTTTTCTTCTCAATCGTCTGCCTCTTTTCTGCTTGACCGGCTCTGATATTGCAACAGCATGTACTTCCGCCTCTCCAGTTCAGTTCCTTTGTGTGTTTATTGGCCTCTTATCATTGTTTTCTATCTACACACACACACACACACACACACACACACACACACACACACACACACACACACACACACACACACACCCACACCCACCCACACACACACACAGGTTAGGGAAAGTTTTCCCATTTCAACACAGTAGGAAATATCTCGGACCTTGCAGGAAATGTCTGAAATGCTAGAATTGTTCTCTTCTCACACATATGGAATGGGAAACTTTTTTTTTTATTTGAAAACCCAACACACAGTAAAAGCCACAGTAAAATATTGTGATTTTAAGAGGTGGACAGTATTTCATGTAATTTAATCTGGCACACAGATTCTGGCGGGCGAGCCAGCTTGCAGATGGGACTGACTCCGTAGAGGAGGGGGTCTGTCAGTGGGAAGAGCAGCACCAGAAGCAGGAGGAACCCCATCAGATAGGAGAAGAGGAGAACTGGCTGCAGTGGGTGCTGCAGGGGTGAGGTGATATCAGGCAGGCCCTGTCTGTTGCAGAATGAGTGGCTCAGTTGGTAGAGTGGTTGTCCACTTATCTGAAAGTCAGTGGTTCAATCCCTGGTCACTGCAGTCCACATGTCAAAGTGTCCTTGAGAGCAAGATACTGAAACCCAAGTTGCTCCCAATGGCTGTTCCATTGGTGTGTGAATGATTGCGTGAATGGTTACTGCTCATGATGAGCATGTGGGGCCTTACATGGCAGCATCTGCGTGAATGTTAGTGTGAATAGGTGAATGCTGACTCACATTGTAAAAAGTGCTTTGAGTAGTCAAGTAGATTAGAAAAGCGCTGTATAGGTACAGTCCATTTACCATTTTACCATTACAATACTGGACCCGCACCATGACCTAACAAAAGTGTTTGCAGAACTGAAGTGGAGTTCATCACCGGGCACAGGAAGTTAAATGTGCAACCTGCCAAAGGATGACACTCATATCGTCCTTGTGGAGGCGCCTTTGCTCCCTGATATGATGGAGATGTGCTAGAAGAAAAAAAAAAGCCATGTTATTCAAAACAATGTGGTAGGAAATGAAAGCAAAAAGCAGGAAATGAAAGAAAAAAGAAGAAGTTTCATTCAGTCAAGGAACACCACAATCCAGTAAGCCCTAATTTTTAGTGTATAAAAAAAAAGTTGTGTATATTGTAGTTGTTCGCAGCCTGAAGATCCGGTCCTCATACCAACACCGAAGAAGAGGGGAGCGGTGAAGATGGCCCCAGTGGGTCCAGTGCAGGGCACCAGCATGGGCAGCATGGCCCCCCTGAACACCATCTCCTCTGTCACTGGCGCCACCACCTGGTTCCTGAGCCACACTACATCTCCTGCACACATCCTCCATAACTGAACATCTGGGGATATAAAGTCAGGAGTTCATGATGACACATATAAAATATCTCTGACCCTTTTTGATATGACATTTAATAGACACAAAGTTTAACTCACCTGGCGCAGACCCGAGTTCACCAGTGAGGCCTTTGGGGTTGTCCAGTGCAGATTGAACCAAGCGACCAAAGTAAAATACCTGATGTTTAGAATGAAAGCAAATTTCTAGAGTATCTAGTGGAGATATATCAACAAAGATTCAAAATGAGGATATGTGCTCACCCCCCTACATTCAATGGAGGTTCGTAATTGTAGTTGGAACGGAAGTTGATTCTCTGTAGCACAAATACTTATAATGATTTAATAGGGATACAGGCTCCAAAGAGGAGCTACACAAATATTTTCTATTTTTTTGGTACAGAATATTTCGCAAACAGCTATTCGTTGAATGAAAACCAAGTGCAATAGCTGTGGATATGTTGTGTAGAGTCCAATTCCTGAAATTCAAAGGAAGAAATGTAATTTCTTAAGAAGAATAACGATTCAAATCTGTTTTTATTCCCGGTTCTAAGGCTCTATATATCATAACATGGTCAGTAGTAGTGGCAGTGTGGCTGCAGGAACCAGCCCTTCCAAACGAACTCCCGTCAGCCCCCGCACTGACACATCAACCTGGAAGGGCAGCACAGTTTGTCTCTTCACCCTGTTTTGACCCTAAAGCAGTTACAGAGTGAAGCCGATGTGACTAGTGGCTTAACCTCACAGGACCCGATTCATGCCCTAAGGACTGAACACTTAAGGGTTCCGTCCCTCCTGTCAATTAATTTCAGCTTGACTGACACTGACCTTTGACCTCCTTTTGTAATGGATGTTTAAAGTTCAAACAGTTGTGTTTTTTTTCTTCCTGGAGGAGGAGGATGGCTGCTTTCACACAGAGTGTGGTCTGTGGAGTGTGAGTGCATACTGTGCGAGCAGGAGCATCTAATAAAGTGCTGTGAAAAAGTCTAGGACCACCTCCTGATTTATGCTTTTTTAGTGTTTAGCTCAAGCTGAACTGTGTCGGGTCCTCAACCTTAACATTAAAAAAGGCAACCTGAGTAAACACAAAATTCAGGATTTAAATGATGGCTTGACGCCCTAGTATTCCTCTTTGGTGATGATTTGCTTCTTTTTGATATGAAGAATTTTGTAACCGGTATGACTCCTAATTCACTCTAGTTAGTTAACTAGTTTAGTCTGCCATAGAGTCTTTGAGCAAGACCCTGAAGTCCGATCACCTTTTAAAAACTGCATTTAACTATGGCCACCTAGACAAATGAGCAGGAAAACAGCATGATGGAGAGCCTGGCTGGTCGTGAACTCACCCTGACATCAGCCCAGACTAAACACACCTCCACCGGTGCAGGTGAGAAGGCAGAGACCAGCAGCAAACTGGTACAGCGACGCTTTATCACACAGGGATCGTCCCTGCACACACACACACACACACACACAACAACAGTCGAACGGTCCAGTCTAACTGCACCGTCACAGGTGTGCTGATCAGTTGTCTACCTGGATAAGCTGATTTTCCACGTGTACAAACTGCCTACGTACAGACAGGTGAGCAGGAGTCAGCTCAGCACAAACACCTGGCATCTTTTCTTCTCCACCTGCATTAGGAGGCCTTCTTTTACTCCCTGTAGAGATTTGATTTATTTGTGGTTTGATTTTATACCGTAAAATAAAAAAATAGAAGTTGTCAACCCAATTACACATTTTCTTTCTTTCTTTATTTAGAAATCGCAATTTCAGCAACTGTGCTGTTTCAAACTAAATGTATTTAAATAATTTCACTAACTACCATAATAATAAGGTTTTTTTCTACTTATAATACAACTCATTGGGGGAAAAAAACATAAAAAATTCCATTTGAAGTAGCAGTTTTTGGTTCTTGGTCGAGGGGAAATTATCATTCATTCAATTAGCGCTCATGTGGATCAACCATAACCTCTAACATTGCAGAATATTATTACAATTACAGCAATTTAAATCAATAAAAGTGTTTTTAAGTTCAAATTCAGCCTAAAAATTTTAAGATGGGAAAAATGAAGAAATTCAGTATGAGATGGTCACATTTAGAGCTCAAAAGTGGTTTGTGAGAGGAACTGGACAAACCATTTAAACCTCTTCAAGCCTTTCATATCTAGACGGACAAACAGACATATAAATGAGGTGTTTGCCTCTGTGGTCATATACAAAAAATTAAAAATGTAAGCAACCAACCAGTGTTTATTTTTCCTCAACAAAATCAAGATATCTACATCATTCATCATACTTCATAAACACAATCACCTCATGGATTTAAACAGCAACACCAACAGTGTATGATGGTTGAACAATACTGATGTGAAGCACCATGGTGATACCTGTCAATCACAAGCATGCACACAGTAGTCAGAGGACGTACTCGCGAGGAACCAGGCTCGTCTCTGCGGATCTGATGCCAGATCACAATGATTTAAGCTGGGAACCACAAGTCTTAATAATTATCGTTGAAAAAATACTTTCAACATCTAAAAAATATTTATTACACTGTAATAAGGGGAAATTTTCTTGGGGCTTATCAAAATGTGATATTGTGGGTCATTCTACCATTGAAAACATTCACCCCGTTCTCTAAAACATCATGGGTTTGAGTCCAGCTCATGACTTATAATGTTAATATTATATGTCTGGGTGTTTAACCACAAAACATTTTTTCACTTCCATGGTGGAAATGTCTAAAACACAGAGTTGAGTATCACCACAAACTAAACAGATTTGTTGATGAGTGCACTTCATGTGCAGCTGTAAATGATTTTCCACTTAATCTAGCAGACCTGCCACATTTCTGCCCTAACAGATCGTGACAGTAAGCTCTTATGTGGCGAAGACAATCTACGCTTTATTAAAAAAAAGAAAAGAAAAAAAAGAACGAGGAAAAGCCAGTGATCGAATACAGAACAAACTAATAAAAACACACAATCACAACAAATGTGCAATGCTCGCACAACAATCTGACACACAATTTAAATAAATAATAATACATCAAAATAATACTTTTACCTTAAGACCGATGGAAAATATACTATTGAAGCAAACATTTTAAGAGAAAAAACTGTTTGCAGCATCAGGGTTGTCTCAAAATGTAAATTAACAGTTTGTCAGGAACAGGAAGGCACTGAAAATAAGGAACTATAAAGCCCTGATAAGTCTTTATATTATGTGCAAATCTTATAAAAAAGACGAAGAAAAAATCATCTTTCAGGACTCAGAAGTAGAAACTGTTTGTGAATCTTCTCACTGTAGGACACATTTTTCTTTGCTGCTGTATTTTCTTCTTCTCATCTCTAGACCACGCTCCAGACGCTCATCCTCCTCCAGTGCCCTACACAAACACAGACACACACGCACAAACAAACGCGCACACACACCAGAACAACATAGTCCATATGAAATAACTCAAACACGCTTAATTCGAAGGTTTGATTTGAAACGCGGCCATTGAATGAGACGGCATTCACAGCTGACAGCTCTCCACCCTCACCCTCTCTCCTTTTCGTCGATGTCTCTGATGATCTCGTCCCGTTGGTTGACCAGAGACACCAGCTCCTGGAGGAGCAGCTGCTCCCTCTGCTGCTGACTGGATGACTTCTGCCAGTCTGCAGGACAAAACAGGTTCACATAAGTCAAAATGATCAGGTATTGAGTGCTGAGTGCAGAAATTGCAGCTCATTATTCACCGAAATGTAACTTTTAAACTATTTTAAAGTAATTCTTTGTTTTATTACGATATTTCCATCGTTTTTATTGCTTGTTGTGTCTGTCAAAAAAGTTCACCTACTCCTTATTACTATTGTCATTTTGCCATCCAATGTGCACTTGTGTTTTTATGGTGGAAATGCATCCCTTGAGTGTCACTACAAACATTGTTGAATTCCTACACAATGACAGTAATGGCTTTCTGATTTTTCTGAGTTCATATTAGGAAGGTGGTTTTAATGTTATGGCCGGTGTATAAATAACATTTGAATGGCCCATTCTTCAGTTTTTTGATTAAATGATTTATCGTTCTACTCCAAATTCGTTTAGGTGTACTTTTTACTCCACCATGTGATACTTTATATCTCTGAATATTACTGAGTCTTTTGCTTCTTCTTCTTTTGGCTGCTCCCAATCAGGGGTCGCCACTGGGGATTATTCTTCTCCATGTCTCCCTGTCATCTTCTTACCAGCTACTTTCATGTCCTCTCTAACCACATCCACTCTCTTTGGCCTTCTAACCTCAACATCTACCTCCCAACCTAACCGGCATCTCTCCTCTGGACGTTTCCATTACCTCCTCAGTCTGGCCTCCCTCACTTTTTCATTAGTGTGTCCAACATGCGCCGCCCCTCTGATGTGTTTGTTCCTGATCCTGACCACCCTATTGCTCCCATCACATCAGCATGTGAAGGGAGTGGACTGCATGTCCAACCCTCCCTTCCTGCCTCCTTGTAAACACCACCATCTCCGATCCACACTTCATAGCTGGACTCACTTCTGTCTGATACACCTCCCCTTTCTCATTTCACACATTTCATTTCCACCACTGTTGGTCACACACCTTCTATAGCCAGCATGACCCGAAGTTCTCTGTTCAGCAGCTCAAATCTCCTCTCCAGATCCTGCTCCTCTTGGCTGCAGACAAAAAACAGGCAAGTTAAAAGGGCGTGTGTATTTCAATGTGTGTCTTTGTAGAAATGTGCACCTGTAGTGTGCGAGAGGTCTTACAGCATCTCCAGGTTGTCCTGTCTGCGAATCAGAGCATTCTTCTTGTTCACCAGAGTGAACCACTCCTGAATCAGTCTCTCCTCTTCATCACGGTCACTTCCTGGAATCCCAGAAGATTCATTTGAAAATGCAGTAAATAAACTACTTACTGGAGAAAACTTATATTATGTAAAAGCAGGGGATTCATTAACATCCATTCACTAACATGGCCTATTTTATATCCCCGAAAAGTCGGGGATTTACGGAATCGTCATCGTTTCTGCCGCAGATCCTTTGCATTGATGAAAAGAATCAAAAAAAGTTTCATTGATCATTTTCAAATTTTATAACCCAATAGACAATTGTGTGAGGAAGAACTGGATTGATTTTGGGAAAGTTACATATTTCCAACAACAAGGGTTGGAAGAACCCATTTTGAGTAAATAAATGTCTTTTCATTGCTTATAATTTGTAAAACTTGCAGACAAGTAATTTCACCATGTTGTGCTGTGTTTGACTAAAAACGTGATTAAAAAAAGCGTACATTATCACGTTTGAGAGTTTTGCTCTAGTATTAAGGCCCATTACGGTTTTTCACTGGCCAGATTTTTATGCTTGTTTTAAGAATTCTAACCAAGCACATTTTTTTGCTAACATCAAGACAATTGGATCATAATTCAAGAATATAATTAAATGTATAATTTAAGAACTAAATAACACATCCCAGTGTTGACTCCCACTTATGCAAATCTATTTGATGTTGGGTTTTTAGGATGAAAAGAAAAAAAGTAAAGATAAAAATCTATTGTTCCCAGCTTAAGCCTGTTACTCTTCCTCCTACTTCATGAATACTTGATGACTTGTTGAGGATGAATGTGCTTTTCTGTGCGAGACTCACCCGTCTCCATGAGGCTCCGCAGTCGTCTCTCCACCACACCAGCTCTGCTGTCGATGTGCTTCTGCTCCGTCTCCAGCGCTGCCAGCTCACTCAGCACATACTGGCTGGTGTCCTGCAGACACTGACCACAAGCCCCATCACACAAACACATGCAAACACACATCCACCCATGAACATAGACAAGACAGTGGCAGACAAGTACACAGACAAGAGTGGAGGAAGGAGATGAGAGGAAAGAAGAGGTGGAGGAAACAAGAAAACAAGTAGAAGAAGAGGGTCGGAGGGTTAGAGAGAGGCCAGGTGAATGTGGAAAAACAAGCGGTGAAGACAGAACGTTCCAAATCCTGGTAATGCTTTCTTTATGAAATAGTGAATTTGAAGCAAATATGAGTAAGATCTTCTTGCAGCCGTTAATGGAAAGATTTTAGGTGACTTCGAGTCAATAAAAAGGAGTAAAGAAGAGAAAATGTCACATAAGGATGACATGACTCACCAGTGTCTCTTCTTCTTGTTTGGGAGGCTGGGTCTCAGCTGGGCTCTGCAACTCTGCACACATTGGACAAAAGAAAAGAAAGAAGGTTGAAAGAAATAAGGATGACACATCGAAAAAATATAAAAAAATGTTGGCATTTTGTGACCAAAAGGCTCAGATTTCAGGTACCCACGTGTTTTATTAGAGCCTTCTGTGGTAGAATTCATCGTGTCTTCATCCTGGACCAGAAAACATGACACCGGAACAGTTAATATCACAAGCCTGACACAAACAGTTAATAATTCCATGAGTACAATGTAGGATAAAACCGAATTCAAAGCTTAACAAAAAAGTCAGTCATGATTAAAATAAAAAAATACAGAGTCGTACCTGAGATCCAGATCTGACTGTTTTGTTAATTGACCTCGGCGGCGGGACGGGGGTCATTGACTCGTCCCCTAAAAACAGAAAAGAATGATTGTCAGAGGTTGGAATTAAAGCAAATACAAAAGTAATAGTTCTATTGAATATCAATTTTCTTTTTTGAATTAATGGTACTTTTTTCCTGATTGAGCTCGGTAACGTTGGACGTCAAAACGAGTGACACCAAATTTGCCAACTAACTGGTTCAGCAGCGTTTCAGATACAATCTGATTTCAGATGCAAGTCTGAAGTTATAGTGTGAGAAAACTTGCAGTAATGTATTTTCTGTGAGCCCTACAAGTTTAAACAATCTGACTAACCACAGCTGGAATATTAATTGGATCTAGATTATGGGGGAGCATTCTGGGCATTATCAATAAAGTAGAAAATAAAATAAATCAAAAAATCTTGTGATTATCCTTATTCTACAATTGGGAAAAAAACAAAAAATCCTGGATCCAGATGATCCAGATCAACCACCAAATGTAAAACATTATTTTTCGGTCCTTGTCCTACTCCTCCATATCATTTCATCAAACACATTATTCATTTCCTCAATAATCCTGCCGACAGTTTAGTACATTATTTTAAATTGCATAATGATTACAATCTCCTGCCACTGTGTTTGTGTGATCCAACATAACTCAGACCACTTACTAACTTTGACGTAAAATCTGTTCAGGTACGTTAAGTATGTTTTCAGGCCCGTTCATGAGCTTTGAGAGCCAGAAATTACTTTATTATCTGACTTCTTACACTGAAGGTCCAATTATGTCCATAATGTGAATTTGTTTATTTTTGCTGCTGGTCTCCTTGGCTCAAACGGAAAGTTTCCCCTTCCCTCTTTCCCGCCCCCAATTGCTTGGACTTCCTCCACTTTATTTTTTGTCTTACAGTGTATGGAAGGTTGAATATCTTTTACAAAGACTGGAAATAAGTCTATAAGACAGAAGTGGCTTAAATTAACCTTCATGACAGATACAACTAATCACAGTGAGAAAAAAGGCAAGGATTTAAAAAAGCAAAAGGATAAGATAACACTTTGGCTATTAAGACAAGGGTTTCAACCCCCTTGATGGAACTCCTACAATTAATGTGAAACATATGCACAGAATATAGTGGTTTTTGCAGAAAAGCTCTCCCTAGTGAGTAATATGAACTATTGAATTAAAACATGATATATAAAAGACAGATCTTCATGAGTTGATTCATATGCACCAAAATCTGGAATAAATCGGATAAACAATTACAAAACTATGGCCGGAAAACTTTTGGAGATAATTTTTGAGTTATTGTGTCAAAACGAAGAAATATTGAAATAGAAGCTGACACCTTTAACCGGCCTTTTGGTCCTCGGAGGCGGGACAACCAAGGTGCTGCTTCCTCCTTCCTCTAGGCTCACTCCTTCATTCAGTCGGGCCATGCAGAAAGCAGCAGCCTCCACATCAGACGGACCAGGACCAGAGGGGGCAAGGCCGTAGCTGGACTGGCTGCTGTTCTGCTCGATCTGCAGAACACTCAGCTCCTGGTTGGTGAAGTGTGTGCGGATCTGGTTGAGGTAGGTCATGACTATAAGCCTGTCGGGGACGGACAGGATAACCATATCCGACGGCTCCAGCAGACGAGAAATTCCCAACGCCTCGAAACCATCAAATGCCTAAGGTTGTCAAAAAAGAGAGAGGAAGTTGATTTTAAAAAGGACAACATACCGAAGGAGAAAGTCAGTTCACACGATCACAACCGAGGAGTTAAAGACAAGGACAATGTTCACATGGTCATAGCATTTCAGACTGTTCTGGTTGATTCAATTATTGTTCCAAGACATTATTAGTAAAATGGAGGGCATCTATGTGTTATTTTAGCCAGATGGATCCATCTGCTCATCATAGTCTTTTTGTTCTCTCTAGCTACAGAAGCACTTGAGTCTGACAGTAAATAGTGCCTTTAAAGATATACTGTGACAATTCTGCATTAAAACACATAAAAGCAACTACTGCATATCTATATTTTGTTGAGTTGTGATTCTAAGATCATTCCAAAAGATCCCAAAACTATTGAAACTCAGAGATATACTTAAAAATATATAGCTTGGTGTTACATTTATTCACTTGCAGCTCCCAGGATGAACTCAGACAGCGATGAGAAAAATCTTCAAATCTGACTTCATACATTGGGAATTAAACTTAAAACCAGTCCCTCATCATTCCTGCTGGAGTAATGGTGGCTATATAATAATTAAGACAAGAAGGCTTATGAACCCACGCTAGTTAGATTTTTAATTCTGTCAGAAACTATATACTGTCCATGAAAGAACATTTAAAATAATGTAGTGTCAGTGAGATCCAGTCTGAGCATATATGATTCATCATATACTACTATCTGGTAAAACGAATATCCAAAAACACGTTAACCAGGCCCTGGCGCCAATTTGATAAACTACTGGATCACTTATTTTTAATTCAGTGAAACAATATTATAAACATGATCACAACAAGACATCATGAAAAAGAAATATAAAAAACATGACTATATAGAAATGTGTCCAAAATGGATTTAATGAGGCTGATCCTCACCTTCTTGTTGTTGAATTTGATGTCATGAGAGTCCAACTGGTCAAAATCTCTGATGGTACAAAAGCAAATAACATAAAAAAAATTATATAAAGAGAGCACTGCCTGAAAGGTCACAATTATTTCCTTCATTAATTATGATTGTTTAGTTGATATAATGACAGATGTGTTCAAATGTTTCAATTTATCCAAAAGACAACCCAAACAAACAAAACAAACTTAAGAGGACATAAATTGTAAAAAGAAAACAAATATGCCAAGTGGCCATGACATTCAGACCAATGGTTAGTAGGTTTAGTCTGAAAAACAGAGCTTTTCATAAAAAAGCTCCCCCTAGTGAATAAAACATGAACTGTTAGAATAAAATATACAAGACAGGTCTTTGTTCTAAATCAGACCAGAGGTTGGGAAATTATGGCGCTGAAACTTTGGGAGATAAAACTCCCCCAAGTGTCAGAAATATACATCCAACCTTTCCAAATAGCAATCCAGTTCTTCCTCGCACTACAGCCTATGTGAGTATAATATTTCCAATAATCCATGAAACAATTTTTTGAGTTATATCGCTAAAACGAAGGATATGCGACGGCAGATGCGGCACGGCGAGGATGATTCTGTAAAATGGGTTACTTTTTTATGGGCATAAATAACAAACACAGGAATAAAGCTGAGAAGGCAGGTTTTGTTGCTTGTTTACGTGCATTTTGTCAGGGTGGAAGTGATGAAAGATGGCACAGAAGGCAAGGCCATTTCTCCAGGATGTGCTGAAGTTGGTGACCTTTACCCCCTGGTACCTGTTGGTGATATCCTGACACCACTGGAGCAGAGACTGGCTGGAGGTGACCAGATCCTGGACGACGACGAGGAGAGAGGAGGTGGAGGGAAGGAAGAAAATTTGTTTCAGCTCTATCTGGCTTTGTATCTGTTTGTTTGTGTTTATTTTGTATGTTTACCTCAGCTGCATCATCCTTCCCATCAGCCTCTTCTCTGACCATTGGGACAGCGTCCGTGGGCTTGAAATCAGAGGACTCTTCTTCTAATAACGTAGGGAGCCGAGATGTCTTCATCTCACAGTAATGTGGAGGAGAGATGGGTGTGTCACTAATGTGTTTATCACTGGTGGTATCCTCAGGTGCTTTCTTCTTCTCACTATTTTGGACATCAGGACGACCTTTTATCCTAAGAGGGGGCAGGAAATAAACAAAAACAGATAAGAAAGACAGGATTTTTTTTTCTGGAAGAAAAGAGATCTTCCAAGAAGTCGGGGATTGAGAAACACAAGTGAAGCATGCGAGTATGATGACAAAGCAGATTTCAGCTACGCATGATGTTAGATGGCCTCACAAGGAACTGGAACAACATCAAGAGGATGGGAACCTGTATTCTCTGCATGGTTGAGTCAACACAGGTCTGTGCTGTTTGGCCAATGTTTCCATCTCTTAAAAACCAAACCGCTTCACCAAACCATTTACAATGTAGTAACTGATCCTGAAGATAGCCCAGACGCCCACCCGCTCACACACAGATATCATCGCCAAAGTTGCTTCACATCTGGGTACTGCTGTGCTGTTTGAGCTGTTGCCTGCTTTTTCTCACCCACCATGATCCCAGCATGCACCTGAAGGTAAGAGGGTTTCAAATGTCTGCTCATCACATCCAACTATCTTGATGTAAACATATCTACCTGGAATGATGAGGTCATAGGCGAGAGTCCAAACTGCAACAACGTTCTGCTGCTGTTATAAACATTTCAAATCGCTCGAATGAATCGAAGTTGATACAAGTTCAATGTCTCCTTATAGACACTGACAAGAGAGGGAACTTGTATTTGTTTTGATGGTGGGGGAAAGTGGAGGGATCCCTTCCCAAAATAGGCTCCAGCCCACAAGGATTCAAACCTTCTATCCTCTGCTGAGATCAACATTGTTAAATACTGAGCCATCGCTTTTCCTAGGAGAAAAAACTAAAATGGGATTAAGAACTATTGTTTAGCATGTTAGCATGCTAATTTAACTAATTAGCTCCAAGCATCAATGTGTCTGCACTATGAGTAGGCCTAAGGCATGGCGGAGTAGCTAACAGGGCTATAGGTCTTATCTGACTCTGAGACTGTTGATGTCACAATAATAACATGAGATGTACTTGCTTAGTTTTATCTTGTTATTAAAGACAAATTAAAGTCACCGATATTATGGAATTGTCATCGCGTCCCCATATCGTTTGTGCTAGCGCATTAACTCAAAGGCTATTTCATGGATCCCTTTCAAATGTTATAACCCCATAGTGCCAGGAAGAACTGGATTGATTTGGGGATAGATCTTTTGCATATTTCTGCCACTAGGGGGAGCTTTATCTCCAAAAGTTTTTGGACGATTTCTCAACAGTTGGTCAACATGGTCCATAACAAAATCTATCTTGTATGTATATTTTACTCAAATACTTCGTATTTTACTGACTAGGGGGAGTTTTTTTTTGGACATATTAAAGCATTGGTCTGATATAGTCTGAATTTGGTGCATGTGAGTCGAATAGAAGGAATCTATCTTGTATGTACTATATTTTTTTACTCTTAAAGTTAGTAGGTAGTGATTTATGAAATCAGTGGTTTTGTTAAAAAGTGAAAGTCAAGTCTTTCAAAAACTACATATGTTTAATTTGATTGGTTTCATCGGGGGGATTGCTTGGACAACGCAAGAGGTTTAGGGCTGTTTGGGGATATAACCTTACACTTGTAGACCTAGTTTCTTTTTTTTAGGGATGTTCTAATATGTTGAAGTTCTTGCCTTCATGTTTCATAATCAGCTGCTTTGTGGTACAAGTCCAATTCCAATGAATAGATCACCACATTAGACAAACCCAAACAAGCACAAGACTTTTGTTGCATGTCTCTAACACAGCAGGAAGCCCATGCTGACTTACATAATCTCCTCTCCTTCCTGATTTTGCCCAGGCTCATTGGCTGGTACCTCTTCTGCCTCAGTTAGAGGTATTTCCTGCAGGGTATGGAAGCCAGTAACTATTGAGCTCTGGTTGTTGTCAACAAGCTCTGTTTTGTCCCTGTCAATTTCTTGGGGGTCCGGTATGAGGAGCTTCATCTTGCGTGGGCCAGAAAGAGGAGGTGCGTCAAGTGTCATATGGTGAATTCTAGCCAATAACAACCTCTCCTCCTCTTGGAGTTGTTGGTCTTTGTTGAGCTGGTTGAGATCAGGGGTTTGTGTCTCTGTGGGAAGTCTGTTCATTTTTGGAGTATTTCTCTGTTTAGTGCTCTTGTTAAAACTGGAGTGGCTCTCGTCCTCCTCAGCGCTCAGTTCATGACCCTTGAGTGAACTTGTAGCCATTTCAGCCATTTTAGTTTCGTCCTTTAAGTCTTTGTTTGCGTAGGTGTGTTTTGCATCAGACTGTACGCTGGCAGTGTCTGGTGGGAGGGGCCAATGCACCACTGATGAATAAACAAGTTCTCGCTCCTCATCGGGTACTACCTCCAGGCCTTTCATTAGCTCTGTTTGCGCCTTAGGACATTGAGTATCAGGTTTGACCTTGGCTGTCTGAGTTATTCCTTCCTCTTTCTCCGAACTTGAAGAAGGTTTAGGAATATTTCCATTAGTCACACTGGCTTGAGAATGTTCAAGTTTATTTAGGGAACTAGCAGCAGAAGAACCCAGGAAAACGGTTTCGCCACTGGAAGGGAGTAAGGAGGGCTTCTGCGTGACAGCAAGGGAAGGGTGACCTGGGCTGAAAACACAAAAGGGGATTTCAGAACGGAACGTTAAGACTGAAACTCCTTTGTGGAACTTATCAACAACAGATCCATCCATCTGCATGACATACGCAATCCATCTGTTGGCACAACTTCATTCATCTCATGCAGCCAGAGCTCCATCTTGCTAATCTCAAAAAGGTTGGGAATAATACAAACATATAAGAGACAATCGGTTTTTAATACTTAAAACCAGCTTGGAGTAAATTGAGGGCATAAAAGGCATTAAATACTCGTTTTTAACTGGAACAAAACCTCATTAAGTGCTTCTGCTGGTCTCTGCTAAAGCCGAAATCTTTCTCCGATTCTAGTTGTTTGGAACAGATTTCTCTGAGTTTGGCAGGACAGAAGTCTGACTATGTGAGACTACATCCACCTGTAATGTTAATAAAATGAAAAAATATCTTTTCAACTTGCCCAAGCCTCCACTGAACTGCAACCTCAAATGAATCCATACATGCATTGCTACTTGGTATTATCTGGCCTAGTACTGGACAAAGAGTCCTCCAGCTGATGACAACTTTGGGATATTTTCTGCATACTCTGCAAAGACTCTTGATGCTGCTCTTGATATAAGACACAATCATTCAACAAGCAACATTTCTGTCAAACATAAAACCGTATTTTTAGAGAATGCATCATAAATATGTCAATGCTCAACATGAGTATTTTCAGCTAATGAAAATCCGTATTTTATCCTATCATGCTTAAATGCATCCCTTTGCAATCTTATTTCAAGTATGGGATGGTTTTAAATTGAGAACAATGTGACTTTTATACAACTTAGAATAAGTTAAATAGACCTGATATGAAGATGTTGACGCGCATAGTAAAATATATCTCAAAATGAGATTTTCCTGCTCATTTCAAGATATTCTGTCAAGGTTTTGTTCTTGCAATGAGCAACAGAGATCATTTTATATTTGATATGTCAGCAAAGGGTAACCATGAGCTGCTGACCTACTTCTGACTGTGTTGATACAACACGCCAAATCTAACTAATCTAACTAACCAAACAAGTCTCAGTCTCTCCTCAGTATGAAAAGATGTTTTATGTAATAGCCAAGAGATGGGATCTTCTGAGCGTATGACATGCATGACTCACATGCAAACTCCTTCTTGAGAAATAAAATTGAGCAACAGTCCAAGCCCTAAGTAAATGAATATAAATGTGTGGTAATTTTCCCCTTGGGATATGGTGAGTCAGTCATGCCCTGGTACTAGGAGGAACGCAGTCTTTTGATCCACAAGAGGCAACAAGTAGATCCCTCCTATAACCAGTTCTTATCTGGTGACACACCTTTTTCTCTTTCTGCTTATCTGGTGACACACCTTTTTTCTTTTCTTCCTAACCCTCATTCCCTCTACTCACCCTGATTCACCTCCCATGTACAGCTCCGCCAGCCAGATGGAGCCAAGATCTTCCTGTCCTCTCTCATACTCCACCTCCTCTTCCTCATCCTCTCTCGGCCACACTGGCAGCGCACCAGACTGAAGGTTGGCCTTTTTAAGTGATTTGAGATCTGTATTATCCGGGCCTTTCTTAACAGTAGTTACAGAGTCGTCAGGTTTGACTGATCTGGAGTCGAGTTTGTCTTTCGGCCTGGCTGCAGGGATGAAATCAGCTGGTCTGGCTGGAACTACTTTGACCTCAGTTTTAGTATCAGCAATATTCAATGGATTTGGATCACACATGCTTTCTGACTCCTCTTCATCATCCTGCAGCCTCACATCAAAAGCAATTTCATCCAGCTCGGCTTCCCTCAGAAGAGGCCAGTCGTTTGATTGGTCAGTCATGATTTCCTGTTTGTCTTGAAGTGATGTTGCAGCAATGATCTCATCCTCTCCTTTTCTCTTCTCATCCTTTTCTTTTTTTGCCTTTTCCTTCTCCTCTCTCTGCTTCCTCTCCCGCTCTCCCTTCTCTTTTTCCAACCTCTTTCTCTCCTCCTCCACTTCTCTCTCCCTTTCTGACCTCTTTTTCCACTCTTCCTCTTCCCTCACCAACCTTTCGCTCTCTTTTTCCACTCTCTTTCTCTCCTCTTCAATTTCCATCTCCATCATTTCTTTCTCCCTCTTCTCCATGTCCTCTCGCTCCTTTTCTATGATCTGTCTCTTCTTCTCTTCTTTTTCCATCCACTCTTTCATCTCTCTCCTCTCCCTCTCTAGCCTCCCTCTTTCCTCTCTCCTTGTGTTTTCTTCCCTTTCTTGCTCCATTCTCTCCCTCTCCATCTCTCTCTCCGTCTCCTGCTCCCTAGCCGCCAGTCTTAGACTTTCCACTAGACTTAACTCATGTGAGGGCAAACAATCAGGTTTCTCAGATACTTCAGATTGTTCAAAAATGTTCTTATGTTCTCTTGTATCAGAGAAGGACGCCGGCGGTGAAATGTCCATAGGAATGAATGGATTGTCATTGGTCTCTGTATCTACTCCATGTAAACACAGCTGATCTTCATCACTCATAAGGAGGCACAGTTGGTCTGTAGGGAGATGTGGATGAGCTGCATCAGTGGATCCAGTTCTCTGCAGGATGGAGGCCACTGTCTCGTAGCTAAAGGGACAGACACGAGTGTGAGGAAGACTCTGAGACAGGGCTAACCCTTCAATGAACTCAATAAGCTCTAAACAGAAAGCCAGACAGCATGCTAGATCATGTCGTCCCTTCCCAGACTTTGTTTTGGTGCTTGTCCAAAGCGCACAGAGGAAACATTGCACTGGGACCCCTACAGCTCAGAAAACCCCCTGTCATTCAGATCACTTGTGGCAGCTGAAAAGGTGAAAAATGCTGAGCGGAATCATGCAGGTGAGAGCTTAGATCAGCTCAAAGAAGGATTCATGCCAGCCCATGTATGCAAGAGCGAAATCCTCTGTGACAAAATGTGTGCAACAGCTCACTGAGGGGATTCAGACCAAATAACCAAAGTCACAGTCCATTGGCCACTGAGACCCACAGGATGGTGTAGTATGGGAAGTGGCAAATGATGGTTTTATAAACACATTTTACAGCACAGGTATTAAACACCAAACTTTTTCTGCACCGTTCTGAAGGTTTTCCACTACAGTAAGAACTCATGCATACTGCAGCAAGCCTAGGCAAGAATTGTGATGAGTAAGCAACCGTGAAAACATACGGCTACATTTCTGCGCCATTTTAAACAAAATGTGTAAAGAAACCTATTGATAACCTCTTGTATATAAAAACAATTACATGGTTATAAGTTTACATTCCACTTTTATCATATTTTAAATTGTAAGTATTATCATTTATACTATTATTACATAAGCAGGGCATAGAGGATGATTACCCCTCCCGGCCTGCTGAGAGGCTCATCCTCAAACTCCCTCCCTCAGGAGATTTCAGAATATCAAGTGCAGGAAATCTCCCCTCAGGAACAGCATCTACCCTGAGGTTGTACTTGAATCAAGCTACACGTGCATTTTAGGAGTAGGTATTATCAGAACAAGCACTATTGATATGTACATAAAATGATCAGCCATAACTATATAACCAACAGTATAATGGGGCCTGTGTGGATCAGACTTGTTGTCCAAACATTCCACAGGTGATCCATTGGATTGGATTTATGGAAGCCAAGCCAACACCTAGTCAACATTATTATCATCTTGCCTTAAAAGGCCATTGCAAAAATACTATGTCCATGAGGAGGTGTACTTGGTCTGCAACAAGTTCAAGGTAAGAGGTTCGTGTCACAGTAACACCCACACGAATGACGGTAAGCAGGGTTTCGAATAGTGCAACCTGGTGAGAGATCTTCCCCAGTTAAGCTTTGCATACATACCAGGCCTTCCACATGATGTTAATGAATCAAGATTCATCAAACTGAACCAACTTCTTCAATTGATCTATGATGCAGTTTTGACTATAAGGTGCCTATTGTAGGTGCTTTCTGGAATGGACAGGGGTCAGAATGGACGCTCTGACTTGTCTGCAGGACTATATTACCTTTCTATCAGAAACAGCATTTACTAACTGCGAAGTCTAGCCATCACAATTAAGCAATTTTTTCTGCATCTAATACATTTAAAGGACAAAATGTTCACTAAATGCCTCATATGTGCCAACCATAGTCAGTGGTCATAATGTTATGAACTATCGGTATGTGTTTGTTTATTTGTCTTATTGTAATGGACAAATTCCTATTAACTTTGTTTTCATGGCGTTAAAGAAATATTGTAATTTTGATCACATTAACTCAGTAAAATATTACCTCATACGTTAAGAACGAGTGACTTGTTTAGTTGTTTTGCCTGTTTTGCTCCTTCAGCAGAATGGTTTAAAGTATATCCGACAACTTTGACAATATTTTCAAACCGTTTTTTAGCTCGATCTTCAAAATGCTGTGCCTCTATAAAACACCCAGACTACTGCTGACATGAAGTCAGGCCGTGCCTCCATCTGCTGCTCAGCAACAAGCACACCTTCCTCTGTGTTTGCTGAGAACTATCACAACACACAGATAAACCCACTTGAATAATTTCTCTCTGAGGAAAAGCTCTCAATGAATCCCTACTCTTCAGATAATCCATCTAAAAGCATAGACAGAGGTTGAGATGAAGAAAGCAGCATCAGATGAGGTTAATAGTAAATGTTGAGTAAGCCATGATTAGGTTGCAGCTCCACAGAGGAATGTTAGTCTGTACCTATGCAGGTGTGTGTGAGTGTGTGTCTCTATGTGGTGCATTGCTGGCAAAAACAGACATGTCATGCCACACTGAGCAGGAACCGTTGCTGACTCACCCCCCTATTACACCACCCTCCTCCTGCATCTCATCCTTCTCTTCGGTGATGTCACCACTTTCCTTCGCTCCTTCCATTGAGGTCTCCTCCACAGTCGCCCAGAGCTGCTTTTCTGCTTCGCATACTGGCTCCTTATTGTTGACAAAACCCTCCTGACCACCAACCTCGACGTCAGCTGCTTTTTCCTCATCTGATCCCTCCACTTGTGGTTGTCCTGATGGCTGCAGAATTTGTTCCGGCCGCAGCTCTGTTACTGGTTTTGAGGGCGGCGGTGACTCAAGCACCAAAGTCACATGATCGCCAGTCGGTTGTGAGGGAAACTTGAGTGAAGTTGCTGGTTCCACGCTGGGTCCCTTTGGCTCTTTGGGCTCCCCTTCAACCGGTGGAGTGCTGGGTTGAAGAGGAGGCTGGACAACGGGATGTTTTTCTGAGTCTTTGGCTGAGATTGGCTGAGGCTCCTGTCGGACAGGGGTGTCCATCTCAGCAGCGTCTTCTCTGAGTGAGCTGGAGGAAAGAATCAAACACATGAAGGACGCATGGGTTACAACTTCATATTTGATCAGAACGGCCAGATCCACAGCGAAGCAGACAAGCACATATAGAAAAGCAAAGCAGAGAGGCAGATAGACACACATCCCCTCATCCAGCCTTACCCGCCGCACAAAGGTTTTGCAGAATTTGTTTGAGATGTGTCTTTCTCACTTCTCCCCTCTAGCACTTTCCACAGAGGAACCTCTGCAGCAGACACCTTCTGTGGTGGCGTCATTAAGGCAGAGACCTCTGATGTAACAGAGGGGCCTGAAAGGCTGCTAGGAGGAGAACATGAGGCAGATATTTGGTTTTCAGGGACAACAATGGCTGACAATGAACTTTCCTTTGTAAGAGAGAGATGCCCCAGACTGGAATAAGGGGGGAGAGAAATAGAAAGCAAAGAGGACCATGAGGGAGGTGGAAGAATATATGAAGGGTACAGAAGAATTAAGAAAAGTAGAAGAGGACAAACAGAAACACCAAACAGCAGGAGTGGGTCGTATGATTCAACGGAATAAAGTATAAAAAGAAACCCCAGCATGACTGTTATCTGTATATGTTATAACATATTTATAACATATATAGAAGCATGGATATGATCCCATAAGAGGAGGGGGGGGGGCTAAAATAATACACTCTTAGAAATGAAACATGGATGTCGTTTGCATTGCTTTTTTTGTGTCGAAAGAGCAGAAGAATTCCAATAAGGACAATTAAAATAAGGGATTTTCAATGCATTTGTAAAGTAAAGGCAACATTCATTCATATTCTGTATCCGCTTATCCTGTTCAAGGTCACAGAGGGGGCTAGAGCCTATCCCAGCTGACATGATGAGAGGCAGGGTACACCCGGGACAAGTCGCCCGTTGACCATAGAGCTGACAGAGAGAGACAGACAACCATTCATGCTCACATTCACGCCTACGTATAAAAACATTCTTGTGTTTTTCCCATTTAATCAACCAATATTTTATGGGACCGGTTGACATAATGGAGTTAAGTAAATGTAATGTTGTATTTCTTAGAGTGTACAAAAGCTTATCGCGTTCACTTGAAAAAAATTCACCCCACTTTTACGAGATAATAATTATGTCAATAATAAAAAAACAAAAAATAGACTTACTCGCATCTAAGAAATAGATGTACTTTTATATATGAGTGATGATTCTCTGTTTTTTCCAAATTACAAGACAATTATCCTGTTTATTTGGAATTCTATGGGGCTTTTTTTTTCTATCAAGAGAAGGCATTTTGATACATCAGCAGGCCACCGCAAAAATAATCCCAGAGAATCAATCAGAACAGAAATGTGAACGATTCAACTTGATGCAACTTCAGTGCTGAAAATTTTGTCTTCAAGTATTTTTAAGGGTAATTCTGATGAGTTGATTGATTTCATTTTCACAGATTTATTCATTTTATTGCTGTGGTGTGACTCACCGCTCACTGGTGTTTGTGGAGACAGAGCTGGGTGCATAAACTGAGTGAAGGGTCGTCCCTCTGTCTTTTGATTGAAACTGTGAGGTTTTAGGGCTTGTGTTATCCAGAGGAGGAGGAGGAGAGGATGCGAGGTGAGGAGGTGAGGTCAACGGTTTGAAACTGGAAGGAGGAGATGAGGGTGTGACACTGGATGGAGGGACATCTGTCTGCTTGACTGAAATCAGAGTTTTCATCTTCTGTCTGTCCTCATCTGTCTTGTCGGTCTCCACACGGCGGACCAGAGTTGCTCCATCTTCATTCCTCTTCTTCTCCTCTTCCTTGTTTCTTATCATGCACTCCTTTTCTTCCAGAGGCTTCTTCTGTTCCTCCTCTAACCTTTCACTGCATTCCTTCATCTTCCTGTTCATTTCTGCCTTGTCTTTTTCCTCTCTATGTCTCCTCTCCTCCGCTTTCCTGTTTTTTCTGTCCTCTTCCATTTTCTTCCTGTCTGCCACCTCCCTCCTTGACTCTTCTTTTAATCGCCTCTCCTTTTCTTCTTCCTCCCTCTTTTTTCTCACCTCTGTCTCCTTGACTCTCTTTTCCTCCTCCCTCGTGTGCATCTCCTCCTCTTCCGCTTCTTTTATCTTTCTCCCTTCTTCTTTCCTCCTCTCGTCCTCCTCCCTTTTCTTCCTCGCTGCCTCCTGCCTCATGTTCTCATCTTGCCATTCCTTTTCTCCTTCCTCCCTCTTTTTTCTCTCTTCAGATTCTATGACCCTCTTTTCCTCATCCCTCCTCTGCATCTCCTCCTCATCAGCTTCTTTTATCTTTCTCGCTTCCTCTTTCTTCCACTCATCTTCCTCTTTCTTTTTCTGTTCCTCCTCCTTTTTCTTTGTCTCTTCATTCTGCCTCATTTTCTCTTGTAGTCTCCTCTCCTTTTCCTCTTCCTCCCTCTTTTTTTTTGCTTCTGCCTCTTTGACTTTCTTCTCCTCTTCCCTCCTTCCCCTCTCCTTATCTACTAGCTCCCTTTTCTTCTTCTTTTCCTCTTTCATTCTCTCCTGTTCCTCCTCCCTCTTTTTTCTTTCCTCCTCCTTTTTCTTCCTCGCTGCCTCCTGCCTCATTTTCTCTTCTTGAAGTTGTCGCTCCTTCTCTTCTTCCTCCCTCTTTTTTCTCGCCTCTTCCTCTTTGGCTCGCTTCTCCTCCTCTCTCCTTGCCCTCTCCTCTTCTGCCTCTTTTTTCTTCCTCTCCTCCTCCTTTTTCTTAGTCTCTGCTTCCTTGACTCTGTTCTCCTCCTCCTTCCTCTGCATCTCCACCTCATCTGCCTCTTTTTTCTTTCTCTCTTCCTCTTTGATCCTCTCCTCCTCCTCTCTCTTTTTTCTTTCCTCCTCCATTTTCTTCCTGTTTGCCTCCTGCCTCATTTTCTCTTCTTTTAGTTGCCTCTGCCTTTCTTCCTCCTCCCTCTTTTTCCTTGCCTCTGCTTCCTTGACTCTCTTTTCCTCCTCCTTCTTCCGCATCTCCTCCTCCGCTTCATTTTTCTTTCTCTCCACATCTCTCTTCCTCTTCTCCTCCTCTCTCTTTTTTCTTTCCTCTTCCTCTTTCTTTGTCTCTGCCTCCTGCCTAATTTTCTCTTTTTGTAGTTGCCTATCCTTTTCTTCCTCCTCCCTCTTTTTCCTCGCCTCTGCTTCCTTGGCTCTGTTCTCCTCCTCCTTCCTCTGCATCTCCTCCTCATCTGCCTCTTTTTTTTTTCTCTCTTCCTCTTTGATCCTCTCCTCCTCTCTCTTTTTTCTTTCCTCCTCCTTTTTCTTCCTGTCTGCCTCCTGCCTCATTTTCTCTTCCTGTATTTGTCTCTCCTTTTCTTCCTCCTCCCTCTTTTTCCTTGCCTCTGCTTCCTTGACTCTCTTTTCCTCCTCTTTCCTATGCATCTCCTCCTCCGCTTCTTTTTTCTTTCTCTCTATCTCTTTCTTCCTCGTCTCTTCCTCCTCCTTTTTCTTTTCCTCCTCCATTTTCTTCCTGTCTGCCTCCTGCCTCATTTTCTCTTCCTGTATTTGTCTCTCCTTTTCTTCCTCATCCCTCTTTTTCCTCGCCTCTGCTTCCTTGACTCTCTTAGCCTCCTCTTTCCTCCGCATCTCCTCCTCCTCTGCTTCTTTTTTCGTTCTCTCTTCCTCTTTCTTCCTCTCCTCCTCCTCTCTCTTTTTTCTTTCCTCCTCCATTTTCTTCCTGTCTGCCTCCTGCCTCATTTTCTCTTTTTGTAGTTGCCTCTCCTTGTCTTCCTCATCCCTCCTTTTCCTTGCCTCTGCTTCTTTGACCCTGTTCTCCTCCTCCTTCCTCTGCATCTCCTCCTCATCTGCCTCTTTTTTCTTTCTCTCTTCCTCTTTGATCCTCTCCTCCTCCTCTCTCTTTTTTCTTTCCCCCTTCAATTTTTTCCTGTCTGCCTCCTGCCTCACTTTCTCTTCCTGTAGTTGTCTCTCCTTTTCTTCATCATCCCTCTTTTTCCTCGCCTCTGCTTCCTTGACTCTCTTTTCCTCCTCCTTCCTCCGCATCTCCTCCTCCTCCGCTTCTTTTTTCTTTCTATCTTCCTCTTTCTTCCTCTCTGCTTCCTGTCTCATTATCTCTTGTAATCGCCTCTCCTTTTCTTCTTCCTCTTTCTTTTTTCTCGCTTCTTCATCTTTGACTCTTTTCTCCTCCTCCTTCCTTGCCCTATCCTCCTCTTCTGCTTCTTTTTTCTTCCTCTCTTCCCTTTTGCTTATCTCCTCCTCCACCCTTTTCTTCCTCTCTGCCTCCAGCCTCATTCTGTCCTCTTGCAGTTTTCTGTCCTTTTCTTCTTCCTCCTTCTTTTTCTTTGCCTCTGCTTCTTCGACTCTCTTCATCTTCCTTCCCATCTCCTCGTCATCTGCCTGTTTTTTCTTTCTCTCCTCTTCTTTCCTCCTCTCCTCCTCTTCTCTCTTTTGTCTTTCTTCCTCTTTTTTCTTTCTCTCTGCCTCCTGTATAATTTTCTCTTCTTGTAGTCGTCGCTCCTTTTCTTCCTCCCCACTCTTTTTTTTCTCTTCTGTTTCTTTTGCTCTCTTCTCCTCCTCTCTCCTCACACCTTCCTCTTCTGCTGCTTTTTTCTTTCTCTCTTCCTCTCTCCGCCTCTCCTCTTCATCCCTCTTTCTTTTCTGTTCCTCCTCTATCATTTTCTTTTGCTCTTTCTCCTGTTTCTCATTCAGGTGTTTCTCCTTTGTCTTCCTCCTCTCTTCCTCTTCCATAATCCTCTTTTTCTCTTCCTCCCTCCTCTTTCTTTGCTCCTCATGCAATCTCCTATCCTCCATCCTTTTCTCCTCCTCCTCTGTCAGTTTTGTCATGAATCTCTCTCTTTCCAGTTTCCTCTCCTCCCTTCTAAGTTTGTCCTTTTCATCCTCAACCTCCAGCAGTCTCCTCTGTTGCTCCCTTTTCCTTCTCTCTTCTTCCACCCCTTTCCTCCTCTCCTCACCCTCCTGCATTAGCATCTCATGTTTTTCTCTCCTGTCCTTTAGGAGTCTCTCCTCCTCACGTTTTCTCATTTCCCTCTCCCTTTTGATCTCCTCATCCTCCTTTAAGAATCTCATCTTCTCCTCCTCTAACAATCTCGTCTTCTCTTCTTCATGTTTTCTCCGCTGCGCCTGCTCTTGCATCAGTAGTACTTTTTTCTCTTCCTCCCTCCTCCTCCTGTCCTCCTCTTGTTCTTTTAGGATTTCTTTCTCCCTCGGCTTCTCCTTCTCTGCCTTTGTCATCACCTCCGTCTTCACCGCTGCTCCCTCTAACTGCTCTTTCATCTTTTCTCCAGAGGCCTTTTCATAGGTTTTTTGTTCAAGACTGCAGAACAGATAAACAGTATTCCTTAATCCTGACTGTGTGTGTGTGTGTGTGTGTGAGAGTGTGTGTGTGTGTGTCTGTGTGTGTGTGTGAGAGCTTCACTATTATCAGCACCATAAGTAAACATCATTTTATGGTCTGCAACTTGATTTTATCATGTCAATATAAATACTCACCTGGGAGGACATCTTTTGATAGTATCCATCTTAGAGCCATCCTCTTGCAGAAACAAACCCCCTGATTCTTGTGTCTGGTTAAATCGCTCAAAGATGAAGTCATCAAAGTCAGGCTCGGGCTCCGGCTCTGCCAGTGGCGGCTTTTCTGTCTTTAAAGGACTAATAACACTCTGTTTCTCATCGGTCGGCTTATTTTGATCAGTATCCCTCTGATCATCTGGAAGTTTAGGGGTGATAAATGCCGCCACTACAGACGTGGATGGCTGCTGAGGGTTGGAGCTGTCAACGCCAGAGAAAGGCCATGGAGGGGGCGGGGCTATAATCAGCTCTGAACGTGACAGGGCAGGACTGGGGACAGAAATATTGGAGGTCATAAGAGAGAGTGGGATTTCAGGCTGAGCGTGCGGGATGTTTGATTAGGTGGGAAGCAGTCCGACCACAGCACAAACTACAGGGCAGATGATTATTTCGACAGATCTGTGTTGAAGGGTCAGTAAGACAAGAAGACTCCACATCTGTTAGCACATGTTAACATAAAGGAAGCACAAATACCAAGACCAGAGCAGCCAAGACTTATTGAGCAACTGTGGATCAAAAATTCTCAGTTTTCAATCAGTGATAAACTGTCACTCAACCAGATGAGTCAGCAAGCGGAACAAGGTTTTCCACAGTCAGCTCTGAGAGTTGAGTCAGAACAAGCTAGTGACTTGAGCTTTTGTCCCAATTAACCCTTTAATGGCCTGCTCAACTGTTTATTGAACACATTTTAAATGACTATTTCTTATTGAAAAAGGTGCGTACCACTTTACTGAATAAGTTTATAATATGAGCCAGTGGCAGCAGGTATAAGCTAAAGGGTAAGGGGCCAAAAATGAAGGTCTGGGGGACCGGTTAAAGAGGCCACTGAGGAGGAGGCATTAACCTCCTGGCTGCAGCTTCTTGTTTAACAGAAACATGATCCGAGTGAGGAAGAGAATTTCTGTATTTCCCAAAATGTTGCCTTATTCCTTTACATAAAGCAATAGCAAGCAAACAGCCCATCTCAAACTGTAACGATACAATCTCTTCACTTTCATGAGAATTCTGTTAAGTCAACCTTATTAGAATGCAAGAACTGGAAGAAGATTGTGGAAGCTGGGTTTTTAAAAGCTTGATCTAGTTTACTTTTCAGAATCCACTTCGGCTACCAAGTATCTCCACAGCTTTAGGTCTACAACCCCTTCTCCATAAACCTTCTCTTCAGCTCTGCTCACACCGTGTTACCATCCAAACCAAGATATACAAATTTACAACATGTGATATCATGACATGACCTCACCTGATCCTCTCTGGATCAGCTTTGTTTTCTGTGATGGCTTCCTTTGAATTCATGGCTGATGTAATTGGCTGGTTTGAAGCCGCTGCCTGGTGTTTTTGAGGAGAGTCTTCAAATTGGTTCACATTTGTTTCCTTGTTCACTTGAGCGAAAGGTAACTTTGAGCCTAGAAAGAGCAAAATCAAGGTCAGATCATTCATTTTATAGCAGAATTTACTAGAACGGCCAGAAAACGTGGTTAATTAGGCGCTCGGACGTCATTTCAGAGATGTGAACAGGTGTGAGGTGGCGGAAAGAACTGACAGGAGATAGTGTGACTCTTTGGCTGGTGTACCTGACTGACAGGAGCTGATCTGAGCAGGAGGAGCAGAAGGAGAGGCAGCAAGCTGAGGTAGAGGATAGGAGAAAAAAGAGGTGGAAAAGGAGCTGGGGTGAGGAGGTGAGGAGCGTGAAAGGGAGCCAGTAAGAGCTGGACTTGCAGGGTCACAGAGAGCATCGAGGTCAGGACTACTCAGCAGAGGAACAGGGGCGACGTTGGCACCCGATGTCAGCCACGCACCCTTAACACCTGAGGAGGTAGAGAGGAGAGCAGAAAGGAGGTGGGAGAAGAAAATGTGAAAGAAGGGTTTATAAGAATGATTAATGAAAAAATAAGGTAGGGAAAAGACAGAGAAGAAAGATGACGGCAACGAAGATAAGAGAGAATGACAGATGGAGCAGAGATGATCAGAAGATGGAAATAGGAATGAGCTGCAACACATTTGACCTCAGTTACCTGTCTCTGCTGAGGAGGGGTGAGATTTAGGGAGAGGACACGCTGAAGCAGGAGGAGGATCATCAGCGGAAAAAGGAGAGGGAGAGGCGGGACGAGGGATTGACTTGACAATCTGAGGTCGGAAAATTTGAGCAGAGCCTAGAAGAGAGGAAAGGTCATGAAAAACTTTGTAAATGAACAAAGGTGAGATGAAAGAAGGAAATTTTAATTTGTGTATCAGTATTATGTCGTAGAAGTGCACTGATTGATGAGCCAGCTGATTGGTTGAGCAGGTTCAATATGGCCGATTCCATGCTGGACATGAAGGTTCTCGTCACAAACACGCACAAAACATGCAGGAGCTAAAATTACAAACACAAAACTCTAAATTTATAATACCTGCCATAGAGGAACAACCCCAACACAGTTCTGAAATAAACTTAATCACACACTTGAAAAATAACCACCCTGAGGAACACCTTAAGTTTCAAGGAGCCGATATTAGCAGAGCAGCTAAAGCTAGTAAGAACACAGAGATCGCTGATATCTTCCAGCAGCAAAGAAAAGACAAAAACCTTAACAAAAACATGTCGGGCTTCACGGCCGTGGACTACAAACTGGTCTCAGTAGTCGAGGCTAGATGTTCCAGAAACCAGATGCAATGACTCAGCTCCAGCCAGCGATATTTCACAGACGTTGCATCACCAGAATCGTTCAAGCTTATGTCAAGCCGCACACACAGCTTGCTAAAAACTGATTCCAAAGCAGCCAACAGTTCAAGAACTGACCTTAAAATACTGCAATTTATTTTGGATGAAGGCTTTAAGAAGAAATATTTATCCTGGAACCTGCCGCACTATCAATTTGAGTAAGTAAGTTATGAAAGAGGAAAATATTTGAGGGCATGCTCCATTTAAAAAAAAGAAGAAAAAGTTTTGGTATTTATATCTGATGTCCTGTTTTTCTTTATGTGAAAGTAAAAGATGTTTGAATAAGTGGAATATCATGATCTGCACCGTTTTAAGTTGGATTTTATTTGTGAAAAATTCCAATAACCCGAGGCCATGCCTCTCTGATGCAGTTTGAGGGAAATACATAATTATTTAAAATCGCATGAACCAACTTATATATTGGATTTCTATTTTCCATCAAAGAGATATTTGGCTTTAAAACCTTCAAGAGAAGAATCAGAATCGGCTGTAATTGATGTTGGTAGTTCGGACATAATGGGAATCAGCTGAAGAAGTTGCCATCAGTGCACCTCTACTCCGCTGCTGTCTCTTTGGATAAGACCATAAAAGCAGTCACAAACCAGAGACTGAAGCAGAATCATCTGCTGCTTGAACCTCTGGAGGGAGCCGTTGTTGCGAAACGGGAACTGAGGAGGGGAGGCCAGAAAGAAGATGAATTAATGATAGAGGAATAAACAGAGAAAGAGGAACAGTTCCCCTATCTAACTGTGTTAAAAAGCAGAAGTTATCCATATCCGTCAGTAATATTTGCCTACAGTCTCAACAAGTCATCCCTTTAAAACCATCAATAAGGGTTTTTTAAAGAGCTGCTTAAAGACACATTTGTATGTTTCAGTATCTCCTTTTATGCTCTGGTCTCTTATTTGAATACATATAAACACATTTTGAACAGTAGATTCTATTCATTAAAACAAAACGATGGTGACAGAAAGATGAACGTGTGGATCTTAACAAGCTATTATCCATACTTTATGAATAATATATTGTTATTTATACAGATAATGTTACTTTGATGAGACTGGGCAGACATAATGTTTAGATTACAGACAGGATGATCCAAATCTACAAATGACTCGGTCTAAAATATGCCTGGATTTAATTCCTGGGGCAGTGACGTAATATTCCTCGTCTGGTATCGTCACGTCTTGCTTGTGCGTTAATCTTTCTCACAACACACCAGACTCTACATACACCAATCAGCCATAACATTAAAACTAATATTGTGAAGGTCCCCCCTTTTGCCATCAAAACAGCTGTCTGGTGCAATGGCGTGTGTTCTGATACCTTACAATAGCTTCTCTGTGAGTTAGTGGACATGTTAGTCTTTGCTGCCCACATACATCAATGAGCCTTTGGCGCTCATGTCCTAGTTCCCAGTTCATCAGTTGTCCTTACCTAAACCACTTTGGTAAGTTCTAACCACTGCAGAAACACCCAACATGAAAACAGTTCAGGAGAAGCTTTGACACAGACATCTAGCCATCACAATTAAACCATGGTTAAAGTCGCTCAGATCCTTATGCTTGTCCATTATGCTTCCAATACTATCACCTTCAAGGATAAACTAGGCCTACACTTGCAATGGTATATCCCCAAAAAAGCCCCTTATCCCCTGTGTTATACAAGCAATCTCCCCGATTTTAACTCCTCCACTTAAATGTGAATCATTAATCATGTCAAACGGTCCACATTGACTCAACCGAACCATTTCTATGAAGTCAGCAATATGCTCTAAGATAAGGTCCCATAGTGACCCAATAATGAAGATTAAAATACAATTAACTGAGCTTGGTAATAAAACTAGACAGATTTCCTTGGGTTTTATATGGGTTTTTTTGCAAAAAAAAAAAACCCTAGTCAGCGGAATATGAAAAATTCAAGCAAAATATAATAAATACAAGTCAGATTTCCTCGATGAGGTTCATATGAGGTCAATTTGGAAAAATCGGAGCAACGGAGGAGAAATGATGGCTTGAAATCTGTGATTTTGGAAATAAAGCTGCCCCTAATGCTGGAAATATGCCACTGGCCTTTCCCATAATCACTACAGGTCTTCCTCACACTAAGATCTATGTGGGTATACATTCTCAAACTGATCCATGAAATAGTTTTTACGTTATCGCATTAACATGAAGGAGCTTTCGCTGGGATGTGGATTCCTTAAAATCTCCAACTTTTTACATAAATATAAATTCTGCCTATTATATCCCAGGTGTAATGAGATAATCAACGTTATTTTGACTTTAACTGTCAGTGGTTATCATGTTATGTCTGATTGGTGTAATGAATACATCCGGAATCTATTTGACTACATGGAAACATGCAGCCTGCCAGCTTAAAGATACCTTTTCCTGACTGGAAGATTCTGGGCAGAGAGGGAGGCCGGGAGAGGGTCCGTGTGAGACCAGGCTCAGATGAAATCTCAGAGGACAGAGTTGGCTGTGATGTAGTGGAGAATTTAGGAGGGTGAGGTTGGGTTGCGGTTGAGATGGTGACGTTATTATCTGTCAGAGGTGTGGATACTGTGACAGAAGAGTCTAGGGGAGTCGGGACGGAAGATGTTAGGCGGGTCTTGGATGATGACAATGCAGGAAAGGGAAGTTTGGACGGTGATGAGGACTTCTCAGGGGCCGTAACCAGTTTAAAGGACAGCTGAGAGTGGGTTTTAATGGAGGGGTTTGTTGCTGAGGAGGGCTCCACTGAGGCAGAAGGTGAAATAGATGAAGATTCAGAGACTTTAGCAGATGGAGGATGAAGGGAAGAGGAGTTGTTTTGGGATGAAGGTGTGATTACAGGTGAGAAGGAAGTTTTAGAAGGTGGAGGATTTTCAGGAGACACATCAGACAGAGGCAGGAGAGCGGAGGAAGTCTGGGTTGAGGGAGCAGTCTTAGCGACCTGGCTCCAGGTTGGAGGATGAGATTGTGAATCAGAGCAGGCAGGAGCCTCAGGTTGAAGAGAGCTGGCTATTTTTTTGTGCTTGGATCTGGGTGAGGGCTGAGGAGAGGGGCCAGGGGAAGGCTGGATGTCTGACTGGACAGGGGTGGTGGTGAAGAGGTGTCGGCAGCGACGAGGAGACGGGCGAGGAGCGATAGGTAGAGGAGGGCGGGAGTGGATGGCAGAGCTGGAAGGAGCAGCATCACGTTGACAGTCTGGATGGATAGATGGGTGATGGGGTTGATGGGTAAAAGTGCAAGCAGAGAGAGAAATGATGAAAGAAAAGATTGAACTGAGAATGAAAATGAAATGTTTAGATCCCATGAGACTACATTGTGCGGCCGTCATGAGGATCACATGATTAATCAAATGACTCACTTTGAGTTAGACTCCCTGATGAGTGACATTAGAATGTAGTGACTGTGATGAGCTGTTTAATTTCAAATTAACCCTTTGATGTCCTTATTATTTCTTTGCATATTTTATTTCTATGACAGTCTAAAATTACCTTGAAATTACAACTTTTTGGCACACGTATTTTATTGAAGAGTAAAAATTTTTTGTAATTTTAAGTTTCAAGTTACATAATTCTGTAAAGTAAGCTCTCACATGCTGAAATATACCAAAACAAAAAGTTCATCTTGTTGAATAAGACGGTCTATGCCTCCGCCTCTGTCGCCCCCTTTGAACTGTGGTGTCCCCCAAGGCTCTATCATTGACCCCTTACTCTTTAGCAGCGTTCGGTCAAGCAGCACACATTTTTCAATAAGAAATAGCGGCTCCAAATGTGCTCAACCAAACAGAAGATTAAAGGGTTAAGTAACAACTACAAAGAATTTGATTTGGTATCCTGGTTGCTCACAATGTAGGTGATCAGAAATCTTAGCATAGCAATAAAATAGACACCTCTAGATTAAGGAGAAGGAAAATACGTCGCAGGAAATTTGGTATTTTTAAAGAACCTTTACTTTACATTGTCACAAAATGTACAGTAATCAAGAATTTCACTTAATTTTTTTTTTTATGTGAAACTGCCTTGCAATGAAACGAGACAGGAAACTGTCATGGATACATTGAGTTCAGTAAACATCTATGGTGACACTGCACAACTGTGAAGAAGTAATCTGATGTCCGAGTTATGGTGAGTCGAAGTGCCGTTCCCCTTCTACTAATGTCTCTCTGGGCACAATAACCCCTGTGTGTCATATCACTGTGTCGTCACATGATTCTTGTCCAGATCAGAACCATGTGGTATGCAGAACAAATGGCACCCGACTGTGAAATAGTATACACCCAGACTTTGAGAGAGGGCGTGTCCGTTCACACCTCATTCTCTAGGGCAGAGAAGCAAACAGTAGGAGAGAGTAGAAGAAAGAAAATGGCAAGATGGGGGTACCTGAACCTGGAGAGGTGGGTCCAGTGGAGGTTTGTTTGTCAGGCGGAGGGGGAGCTGGGCGATTTGGGCGAGTTAATGTGTGTGGAACTATTGCAGCAGCCAGAAAGAGAAAAGAGTAGAACAAATGACGTTTTAGCGATAAAAGAGCCACAGGAGGAAGAGGAAGATGAAGCATCAGAGGAAACTTTTACGGTGAAGGTCAGAGAGAAGAAGAAGGAGTGTCTGTGTTGCTTTGCCTACCTGAGGCAGTGACAGACTTCTTGTCCTCGTCTTCATCACTTTCATTGAAGTCATCCAGGTTGCCGATATCTGCGGGTTTGACGCTCATCAAGCTGGCCAGGCTCTGCATGTCTTCATCACTGCACAACAAGGAAAGGAGAATTTATGAGGAGAATTCAACAACAAACAGCTTAAAATAATGTTACGTTCAAGCACCATTTTCTGGGATAAAATTCATGACATCATATCATGAGACATGCTCAACCAATTTATGTATGAACATAGAAAAACATGCTGTTGTACTTAAAAATACACTTCTCGCGACATCACAAAAAAATAGCCAGAACTATTTCTTTTTTGGGGTGGGAATTAACAAAGAGGAAGAAAAAGTGAAACTGCTCCTCACGTGGCTTTCCCCTCACGGATGAAGACACACGACAGGGACAGCTTGAGCGAGGCCTCCACCACTTTGACAGACAGCGGCTTCAGCTTCAGCATCAGATCGGTTTGGGTCGGTGTCGGGCTGGCAAACCGCTTCAGGTTGATGTCTGCAGATGCCAGAACCTTACGGTGGCCCTTGTTCTCCTACAACAGAAACAGCAGCATGATATTTTTAAATGACTGGAGGATGTATTCACATCTACTTTATGTTCAAAACAGTGCTGCAAGGATCCTGATGAGAGTTTGTAAACACGAACACATCACCCTTGTTCTTCATTCCCTTCATTGGGTTCCCATCTCCACCGGGATTGATTATAAGACCTCTCTCCTCACTCACCAGTGCATCCATGACAACGCACACCCCTACCTCAAAGAACTGACCTCAACACTAAGCTCAGCACCATGGGTGATCGGGCCTTCTGTTCGGCTGCCCCTCGTCTGTGGAATGCCCTCCCTGACCATCTGAGGGCTCCACAGACGACTGACACATATAAAAAAGGACTTAAAACTTTCTTTTTTATCAGAACCTATAACTTTTAATTAACATTGCTGCCTTTCGGTCATGTTTTTATATAGTTATTATTATATTTTTTATTGATGCTTTTATCTGCTTTTACCTTGTAGCACTTTGAGATTTGATCCAAATGTAAAGTGCGTTATAAATTAAATGTATTATTATTATTATTATTATTATTATTATTACTTAGGTATAAAAAAGAAATCCAACACCATTAAATACTCCACTATATGTAACACTCCTGAATTCAACAGAATAGTCCTTAAGTATTTACAGTATATTATATTGTAAGATAATTATTAATCATTTATTATCACATTAATGTCATAATAAAATCATAGATAATAATTTTTTTATATTTTAATATGAGGTGTAACTGGAAATTTAAGCCGTTTTATAAATATGGTAGAATATAGAGCAACATAAAATAAAAAAATTAAATACATTCCAAAAAGTACTTACGCCCTCAATGACAAAGGTCCACTCTTTGTCCTCAAACTCACTAGCATTGGCCTCCTGGAGAGATGGGGACAAAATATAACGCATGATCAGTTGAACATCTTCCTGTCTGTCTGCGGTTGCACCCATCCAAATCCTTAGAAATGCTTTGTTTTTATAAATGCATGAATTTTAAAATTGTATAATATAGACTCTTAATATCACATTAGACACACATGCATATCACTATTTGTAACAACGTGTATTGGTTTACTTTGGGTATCATTAATTACTATCTTCCTTAACTGCTGACCGCATAACTCATACACAGGTAGGCCATAAAATTATAACAACTGCCAGGTGAATGCAGAATATCATTGATCCCCATAATGCCTCCTGTCAGTGGATGGGATTTATTAGGTAGAAGAGAACATTTGGCCTCAAAGTTGATGTGTTGTCAGCGGGAAGAATGGGCAAGTGTAATCATCTGAGTAACTTCAATAAGAGCACAACTTGCTTTAAAAGGGATTCTGGTTCTGACAATTTGGTGTGAGAGCCGATGCTGCATCACACAGATGTATTTAACAGCTGAAGGGGGACCTTCACAATATTAGGCATGTGGTTTTAATGTTATGGCTGATTGGCGTCCTAGGTACCTGCATGTATACTGTAATTTCTATTTTCATACCTGTGTAGAATGAAATTACCATTTTTCACTACGTAGCTCTAATTATATACCTGTTGGTACTTTACAGGACAATGCAATACTCTGAATATCGGGATTTTATTTTTTTAAATATGCACAAAACCACTAAATTTGTAATATTCTAACAATATTAGTCTTATTCCTTTATTCATTTATCATTATGATATATTCTCATATTCCTAAATTGTTATACGGTATATCTTGCATTCTTATTTTCCTAATTATCCTTATTCTTCTAATCACTTATCATTAATTAATTAAACATATTCCCCTCCGGGATCATTAAAAATATTTCTAAATATATTTCTAAATATTTCTAAATCTATATCTATACACGAAAAAAAAAGTACTATCTAGTTTTAATTCCGTTGCTATTCAGTTTGTTTGTTAATCGTTATCATCATTCCACTGTCTAAAGTATCTTATTATGTTCCCTGATTTAGTACTAGTAGTACTAGTCTTGAATATTGCTGGTAGGATGAACACCATTCCTGCCAAAGAATATTTGATTTCTGAATATTGGTTGAGAGTAGCACTGCCTATCATCTCTTCTTAAACCAACCGTCATTTTCTAACTGGCCATGACATCATCAGTCCTCCAGTCAGTCACCGAATGAAAGCAAAGGCATTTTTCATATTTCCCTGGTCATTATTCACATATTTTCTCCCAGGCGTCTCCTGTCTGTCTGTGTAGTGTGAAAGGTGTGTTCCAGTTTTAGCACCTTGAAGAGCGTCACAGAGATGTCGATATTCTCCGGGACGGGCCACACGACCATTCCTCTATAGGGGTTCTTTATTCCCGGCTGCCAACTGTGGAGCTGCAGAGAAAACAAACAAACAAACATGGAGAAAAAGAGCGTGCATCCTTGTTTGTCCGTGTTTGTTTGTGGCAGATCACTGCTCTCACCTTGGAACACATGCGCCTGTTCCTCCTGGTCCAGACGACCCGGAGCTTGTCGGGTTGCCTAACGAAACAAACAAGAATAAAACAAGAATAAAACACAGAAATGACGTCTCGCTACACGGACGATTGATGTTAGCATGTTCACACTCCTCTAACCGACCCCAAACAGAAGGAAAATTGTACAACTTGATTCAATGTCTGATAGAGGCTCTGAGGTCTGCAGAATAAAAATGCCTTTAAGTCAAAGACAAGGCACCGCTGTGAGTGTGTGTGTGTGTCTGTGTGTGTGTGTGTGTTTGCGTGTGTGTGTCTGTGTCTGTGTGTGTGGGGGTGTGTGTGTCTGTGTGTGTGGGGGGGTGTTTGTGTGTGTGTGTGTGTGTGCGTGTGTGTGTGTCTGTGGGTGTGTGGGGGGGTCTTTTTGTGTGTGTGTGCGTGTCGGGGCGTGTTTGTGTGTGTCTCTGTGTGTATTTGGGTGTGGCTTGAAGCAGATCGTTGTAAGGCAAGTTATCGATAAGTTTGTTTATCTGTGAGCACAACAGGAGTTTAGCTACATAGAGTTTGTAATGTGTGTATACGTACTGTGTGTGTTGGCATTGTGTGAATAAGTACTGTTTGTTGGTAATGTGTGTATAAGTACTGTATGTGTTGTTAATTTGTATATAATTACTGTGTGTCTTGCAAATGTTTGTATAAATACTGTGTGTGTAAGTAACGTGTGTATAGGTAATGTGTGTCTTGCTAATGTGTGTATAAGTACTGTGTGTGTTGGTAACATGTGCTTACGTACTGTGTGTGTTGGTAATGTATCTATAAATACTGTGTGTGTTGGTAACGTGTGTATAAGTACTGTTGGTGTTGGTAATGTATCTATAAGTACTGTGTGTGTTGGTAATGTGTGTATAAGTACTATTCGTGTTGGTAATGTATCTATAAGTACTGTGTGTGTT